>JAAAKE020088500.1:8870-21411 GCA_010014785.2 Anisolabis maritima | reverse complement strand
AATGCCCTAAAGATTGTATCGAAAGAAGTACTAATGAAAATCCAATGGTTACGTAGTCACTCGTTCTTCTCTGATTGTGCGAGGCTAGGAATACAAATACTAAAGAAGCTTTATGGCTATGAAAAACATGTGGATGTAAATCACAGCAAAAATGGAGGTAATTTACTAATAAAATGATTTTTTTTAAAATAGAAGGTCCAAAGATCTTGAAAAACAAGTTATTTATAATAATTTACATTAGAGAAGATATGATTTCTGAAATAGCCTCGCTCCGGGACCCGAATGTTTTAGGCCGACCTTTTTAGTAACTTTTTATTATTTTTTATTTTATTCATATAAGCAACCTACTTGTATATTAAATTATTAAACTTATCTAACCATTTTTCCTTTTTGATGCTTTAAATTAAAATTGCTTTAAATATAATTTTATTGGAATGCCTGGGGTTTGGAATCCATATCTCGTTATATAATAAAAAAAATTAATTAACAAAGATAAATATTCATTTATATATATATATATATTTACCTTAATAATGAGTTAATAAAAATGGTGCAAGTGAGATTTCACTTTCATTAGCAATATTATTTTTTAGCAAATCATTATTTGAAGAAAAAGTACGAAGAGAGAGAAGAAACAAAACAAGCAAAAACTCAACAATGAAGATTTTCAAGATAAACGCACCGCAACTGTCAGCGCGTCAACCAAACAAATTTAAAAATTTTTTAGAAGTTAACTTTTTTATTCAATTTTTATGATAGTAAATTGGTTTAAAAAAAATAAAAATTAATAAATAGATTAATTATTTTAGGATTCATTGGCGAATAACATTTAATTTTATTTCTTTAAGTTGGCCACTAGCAGTAAAATTCATGAAAACATCAATGGAGTGAAAGAGGAAAATATTTGGGTTTAATAGTTTTCAAATTTAAGGAAAATCTATTTGTTTAACCGAACAAGGAAGACTTAAAATATATTTATATATAAATAATATAAAAATATTTATCCTCTAAGAAATTTAATAAATTAAAAAATATTATTTTTAAATGACATAATTTTGAATTTAAGACTAGTTGGTTGTTTGTGTAATATGCCGCAGGATAGCAGCACTTGTCGTGTAGTCAGTGGCGTTGCTAGTCGTCAATTTGTCGTTAGAAGAATCTATATGTAACGAACAAAGATTCGAATTGACCGTTAAAATTCTCACTTAATGCCAAAAAGGTAGTTTAGGTAGGAAAGGTGTTTGCATAAAACAATAGTTTTTATTTTATTTAAGTGTTTAAATACAATATTATCTTGTTCAAATCCGGAAAAATAACAGTAAAATGGATTCTTCAAAAGAAAATAATAAACATTACTTGTAAGTAATAAGATAATTTCATTCAAATTTTTTAAGTTTCATTAATCAAAACTGTTAAAGAAAATTATACATTTGTTACCATTTTTTAATTTTGGAAACAAACTATATTTAAGAATACGGGATTTTTTATACCCAATTTATATGAAATAATTTAAATATAATTAAAAATGTATATTTTTTCAGGGAGATAACTAAAAAAGTAGATGATATGTTAACAAAACTGTTTTCTATATGGGATACTCTTGGATTCGATGCTGAAACAAAAGAAGAAAGATCTCTAACAGTTATTAGTCATACTACGGTATTAATTTATTTGATTTATCCTTTAAAGAAATCCATTTTTTCATTGATTTATTTAATTTAAGGATTTATTCGAAGAGATGATTAATGAAGAAGAAAAGAATAAAAATTTGATATTTGAAAATATCGAAAATTTCAAATCTTCAATTTCACGTTTGGATAAGGTATAAATAATAAAATTATTAAATAAGATCCAAAATAAATATATAAGATAAATTTTTCACCACTTTTTTTTGAGGGGGGAAAGAAAGAGAAGCAAAAAATTTTATTTGTTTTGCCTTTTTTTCTACTGATTCTTGTTCGAAATTGTATTTAGCTCTTTTTATTGCATCTTGCCCACCACTTTTTCTTATTTTCGTCGTGTTTTTTATAAAAAATTTTTTTTCTTTGGGCCCCCCTCTCTCCTGCCACTGATAGCCACCACAAAAATTTCTTTTTAGAATAATGTCTTTTTGTGGACTTATATGAAGATTTTACCTTAAAAAAATATTAATTTATTAAATTATTAAAGATATCAAACTCATATCTTTAAGGGAAAATATTTAATTTCAACAAATAATTGAAGGGTAAAAGGATAAAAAAACATCACTGCTTAGAGTAAAATCGATAAGTTTGACTTTTTTTTACTCAAGATATATATATAAGCATCCTCAGACAGGGAAGTCAGAAATAGTACCCTCTTTTTGGTCTTAACTTTTGACACCCAGCTCTGAAGATGGTCCCAACCTAGGTCCGAAACGCTAGCTAGAGGATTATTAATAAATCTTATTAAACAGATTGCACTCTCCTTTTATGCATCTTTATTCCTAAATCTATGAAAGCTTAAAGTAATAATTTATTAATTATCTTACAATTTTTTTAGGAAATGGGTGAATCCACACCTGTTACATATCAAACTCTTCCACCAGTTAAAATGGTAGAATTCCTATCGAAAAGAGTTGAAGAATTAACCCATCAAAAATCACTTTTAATTCATGAATTTGAAAACTTGAATCAATTAAATAAAAAATATGCTGTTTCGCTTGGAGTTGAACCTTTTGCAATTTATGATGGACCAATTCCAACAAGATCTTATTTAAATCTTCTTAATAGTCGCATAAATTTACGTCGAGATGAATATATGAAACTTTGTGAGAGATTTGAAAATCTTAAGAAAGAAGCAAAAAGTATATATCTCGAATTAGAGGTAATGTTCTTTTATTTTATTTTTATGCCTTGTCCCTTGGTGCAGAGCTAGAGGTCTGGCTTCATGTACCAAAGGTCAGTGGTTCACTTCCAGTCCTGAGCGACAATTTATTTAAATTACTACCAATTAATTTAAATAAAAAAGGACGGAGTCTAAATGGCCTCCGATGCTGAAAAAGACTTTAAAAAAAAATAATAATTGCCAATTTTATTTTTATTGTATTAAATTACCTTAATTTAATATAAAATGCTGAAAATAAAACTATTATATATTATGTTATTATATTTCAGGAAGAACCTTCATTAGAATTTCAAAACCTTCCCGAATCTTCTATTTCCCAAGATAAATTAAAAGAAATTGAAAAAATCGTTGATGATTTAAAAGAAACTAGAGAAAAAGCCATTCTTAAATCAAAAATCTTAAAGGAAGAAATTGATCTTCTTTGGGTTCGTCTAAAGGTATTTCTAATAAATATACTTATTCATATTATGAAAATTTCTTATATTATAAAATTTAATTTCAGGAGCCCGTTGATCAAAAAGAGCATTTCTTATCGCTTGGATATGGAACCTCGGCTCTTGAAGAATTAAATAAAGAGCTAGATAGATTAAAATTAATTAAAAATGAAAGACTTCAAGAATTCTTAAAGAATATTCGTATAGAACTCGTTGAATGGTGGGATCGTTGTCTTTTTGGACCAAATCAACGAGATGAATTCACTGCATTTAAATCCGAACTCTGTACAAATGATTTACTTGAATTACATGAAATGGAAGTACAAAGAGTTCGGGACCATTTTGAAAACAATATAAATATTTATGATTTGATTTCACAACGGGAAGAGCTTTGGAATCGTATGAAAGAATTAGATGCAAATGCACAAGATCCCAAACGGTAAGATATTTATTAAAATAATAAACTAAGAGAACAGCATGTAGTCTATCAACTTCTTTAAGAATAAGCTTCAAGATTCAGACATAATTATCAATTTTTGATTTTCTAGCAGGCTGGTCATTTTATCTTTTTTATAAATCATGCCATGTAAAAAGGAAAATGTTTCATACAACATTATTTCATTTAGACGAATCTTTTTTACAAAAAAATGATCAAATAGAGATATTTATATCTATAAAAATCTCGATAAATCCAAACCAAACAACCTCCCATTTATTAGTTATGGGGTTTGATAAAAATAAACCTTTTGGATTAAATTTAATCTTATATATATAAATATTAAATTGCCAATAGGGTAGTTTAAGTGCATTTATAAAATAATTCTATTTTAAAGAATTAGTGCCAGTATCTGAAGTATTGCAGAGAACTATTTACTATCCTCAACTCTACTAGATCAAAATTGAACAGTGTTGAAGTAAAAATAAACTTATTAATGTTAATTTTCTTTAATTAATTACTCCCAAATTCGTGAAAAATGAAACTCACTCATTTTTAATAATGAACTAATTAGCAAATAATATATTGTATAATTTTACTCGTTGAATAAACCACGTTTTATTTACAAGTAACAGAGTTCTCATTTATGCATTAAAACGCTTTAAGATCAAAAGCTTTCAATACTTAATCATCACAAACAGTGAAGATGAATTTCGATTTCTAAGAAAATAGAAGTCTTCGATTTCAATCGAATATTTATATATATCACATCTATTTTTAGATAATTTTCATTTATTATAAATTAACAATTTAAATATGATTAATAAATTTTAGATTTGGAAATAGAGGTGGTCAACTACTAAAAGAAGAAAAAGATAGGACAAAAATACAAAAACAATTACCAAAATTGGAGAGTCAATTAGAAAAACTTTTGGATAATTATTCAGAAGGCAATGAGGGTAAAGAGTTTATTATTCAAGATTTGCCTTTTCGAGAAATGATGGCCAATCAATGGGATGAATTTCATGCTTCTAAAGAACAAGAAAGACAACATAGGAAAATGGCAAAGGTAAATTATATTGGTATATATTCTTTTAAATGGCATTTTAATAATAAGACTCATGATTTTCATTTTTGGTACACACCGTTTAATCTATTTTTTCTGGTTTTTTCAACATAACATCCTTTTCTTAAAAATTGTCATCGTTTTCTCATATTTCAAAATTATTATTTGTTATTTTTTTAGGGTTCTGAAACCAAGAGTGCAAACAAACGTTGTGGATCAGCTGCCCCTCCTCACTCTGACACCAAAAGATATAAAATGACCCCAAATCAACGTCCGGTAAGTTCTTCGCTTATAATTTACCAAAAGAGATATAATATAAATTAATTATTTTTTTAAGGTGTCAAGAAATTTGTTTGACAAAACAACTTTGGCTGCAGTGGAAAATTACGAACGATTTCAGGTAATTAAATCTATTAAATTTTAAATTATAATAGAAATTAAAAAAAAAAAAAAATATGATTTTTTCAACTCTTTTTCAGTCAACTGTAAATATTCATTCAAGTAGACAAAATCTTACAAAAAATGTGAGTTAGTAAAATATATCTCTAAATGAGATTTAAAAATTCTTATTTTATACTTTAGCTTCTCATTCTTTCAAATACCACATTTACTCATTAAGAATATTTAAATTTTAATAAAAGAAAAAAAAATCATTTTCTAAATTAATTTTAATATTCGCGTTTTTTAATAAATATTCTTTAATAAAAATTCTTTATTATATGTTTTTAGACATAAATTTCATAGTAGAAATTATTTTCATATATAGTTAGTTAACTAACTGACAGACCCTTTGCTACTTATCCGAAGTGGTTTTTAATTTATTAATACAAAGGTTTGTGAATATAACCGGTGAAAGGAATGGAAACATTTTTTAGCAATATGAATTTTTCTTATACATATACTATATCAAGAAATTTATTTGACAAATAGATTAGACAAACTATTATCAGTTTTAATAGAGATGTAAGAGTATAAGAAATCTAAATTCATCAAATTGTATCATATAATATTTTACCAATATTAAATTTATTATTTTTTTGGATTTTTCTTACTACTTTCTAATAAACTTGTTAGATGAAACAAAAGAATGTACCTGTCCAATTTGTTTTGATAGAATAGCTAGGAAGTAGACCTTGTATATCCTCCTTCCCAAAGAATAATAATATTTAAAAAAGTTAAAGAGAATCTAAATATCAAGCAAGAAAAAATTCTATCAGCCAAAAATCCTAGCTACTAATTATAAAGTTTAAAAAGCCAACCTCCTCAAGAACTAAACTACAAATACCAATTTTATTAAATTAAATTGAACATTTCTATTAATTCTATGTTAATGAAAAGAAGAAATTTGTTTGACTATTTTATTTAATGTATCAATAAGTTAAGTAGATATTCAGAAAATTCACATTTTATTTATCATTTTTAAGTAATGTTTTAAGAAAAGGGTATAATAGGAGGTATAAGATGTCTTCATTAGTTTCACTGATAATATCTACAAAGTTTTCCATCCTACTTTTCCACTCAAAAATTATTTTCGTAGCCTTTAGTAGACTTATTATTTAAAAAATAGAATTGTTTGCATCCTTGTAATTTGTAGACTTTAGTTAAAATGCACGTTTTTTAAATGTATACGATCAATGTAACTAAACGTTTTTCAACATCACTTTTTATTTAGAACAGAGAGAATTTTTAAATCTTCTTTTCATGTTCAAAAAAATCATTGTCCTTATTCGTTATATATTTGTTCTAAATATAAAAACATATTCATGACATCAAGATCTCTATCAAGAGAAAAAATTTGGAAAAGAAGCTCACATTAAAAAACTTAAAACGAGAAAGTAGTGAGAGGACGCCTTTTAGATCAAACGATTTGAGATTAAAATATTTCATCCTCTTTTAATAAAATGTGATGTAACAAAAAAAAGATTGGTTACATTCTTAATTTCCCCAAATCAAAATTTATTATAAATCAATTTATTAATTTTAAAAAATATATACACATTTATATTTATATAATAAAATTAATCATTTACAAAAAATTAATTTTCCAAAATAAATTAATATTATACGTTAAAAAATAAAAAATAATTCTTAATTTACTTTGTGTGGTTTTGGGTTTTATTTGTTTATTAATTCGTTTGTGTTTGTTTGTGTGTGTGTACCTGTGTGCCTTTTTAACAAATAAATTAGGCTCTATCAACCCAGAAGCAAGCAAATAGCACCATGATCTTAAACACAGGGGGAACTTCAAAACGACTAAGATCGAATCTTCAGAATAAACAAGACACAGAAAATCATCTTCCCGTAACTCCTGTAAAACTTCCAAGAACTCCACGAAGGATGACACCGGGCCGAAGCCCTCATACTCCAGGCAACACAACAATGACTAGATTGGCAACAGCACGAAGAGGAAAATTACCAATTATTATTTAAAATTCTTGTGATATTATTTTTTTAAATATAATTTTTTTTAACTTCTCAACTTTATATATATATATATACACACAAATATTATAAATATAATTTTTATAATGTGACAACAAAATCAGACATCTTTTTGTCTATTTTTTCACCAAATGTACTTAATTATTAATTGATTTAAAAAAATAAGATCCGTCCGAGATATAATCAAAAACAATATTTCAAAAAAATTGTCAATGTTTTGCTTCTACTTATACTTTTACTACTACTCTTGATTATATTAATCTTTTTTAATAATTTTCATAATTTTTTAAATTCATTTTCAGGAATATTTTTATATGGGTGATGTATAGGATTTTTCTTAATTTTTTTTCTATGATTTATTATACTCATGTTTCTAAATTGTTATTTTTATGTATCTTGTTTGTATAATAAATTTTAAAAAATCAGAAATTTATACTAGCTGACCTGCAGTGTTTTTTGTATTATATTAAAATATATATTAATATATAAAATATATATAAATAAATCAATGTGTATTTATTTTTATGTATAGTATATGGCAGGAGGCAATGAACCCCTAAATAGCCATCGTTTTCTATCACTTTTGATATCGTAGCCCCTTATTAAATCATGAATAATTAATTGATATATGCAAGATGGGGAATCAGGGGTTTTGTTTATCTTTACACTATAGTTCGTTTTCTCTATTTAAATATTGAATTAAATTCACAACGTTCATGTAAAAATAATTGTAATAAATTTTCATTTCAATAACAATTTGAAAAGTTATTATTATCTTTATAATTATATTTTTCTAAATTTTGTGTTGATATAAAAATATAGGATGTATTCTGATGAGAATATTGTAAATTTATGTTTAATTTCATAAGTAGAATGATCGATTTGGGCTTTCCAAAATTAATATAGAAAAAGTTCCCTCACTCCTGGTATATCTGCTGAGTTAGTCATTTGACACATTATTGGTGGTTATTTGTTTCATTCAAGTTAATAAACGTATTAGTAAGGAAAACTTTTGTTAACTAGGTTAGGTAAGTATACATGAAACCAGCCCTTAATGTGAATGAGCTGGAGGTCACTATATATATGTCAAATTGATCAGTGTCTTTCAGCAGCATTTATATTTTGTCTCTGAGCATATAGTTATTAAAAAATTCAGTGATAATTGGACATTAAAATAATATAAAACGTGTGGGAAATCATTATTTTTGGCTACTCCTGCTTTGCGTACTCCATAATATGATCGCTTAAAGCTTATTTTTCATTTTTTGGAGTGAAATAAGATGTTATTGATCGATATTTTTTATTATCAACATTTTCATATTTTTTCCCTCTTCCCCTTTTTCGTTTACTTTGAAAATTTTTTGAATTTTTAACAGGCGAGGACTTGGTTATAGGTGAGATAGAAATAGTTGAAGACCCTTCACCATTTAATGTTCGATGTAAATTTTGAGCTGTATGAAAATCTAAATGTTCTAAAAATTCTGCGATTGGGATTAATTTTTTACATTGACTACAAATTTCACTTACCTCTTCATTAGAGGAATTTTTTGTTTCTTGCTCTTTGGAATTGTCCTCACTTGAAATAAAAAGATCATTCTTTTCATTTGTTAATTCTAAATTACTTCCTCTCTTTATTTTTAAATCATTTGATGAATCTAAATTATTTTTTAATATACAATTTTCAGATTTTTCTTGACTATCTTTTGATGAATTTGGTTTCATATTAGATATTTGTCCATTTTCTAAATTGTTTTTAGGGGAATTAGGAGAATTTTCTCCATTTTCTAAATTATTCAATTTTTTTAAAGGAAATAACTCTTTTGAACAGCCAGCTTTCACATTTTCGATTTCGCCTTTATATTTTAGACTTAATTTTTTGTTTAGTATTTCATTTCGCATAGGAGTTGGTAACATTTCAACCATTTCATTATCTATATTTTCAGGGTTAGGGAAAATTTCGTCAATCGTTGGTGCTTTTAGACGACATTTAGAAGAAATTTTATTTCGCATTGGGGTTGGCAAAAGAGCTAAAACATCTTCATCTACATCTTCTAGATCTGGAAAAATTTCATGCGGAGATATCCAATGTTCTTTACTCTCATCATCGCATTGTTCTATAATATTAGGATTTTGTATGTTTATTTTAGATGTCGATGGTTTGTTTTCATTCAATTTTTTATAGAACATATTTAAAAGAGGATTACTAAGCTGTGGGAGAGTAGGGACTATATCAAGTAAAGCTTCAGTTGGACTTTCATTATCTGCAGATTTATTTTTTTCAGTCGAAGTAGAAGGCATTTGATTTTTGAAGAAAGATTCAATAGTTTTTTTTGAAACTCTTGCTGGAATGAATTTACCTGCTGATAATCCCAGATATTCCAATGGAGGGGACCTTAAAAATAATTATATTAAATAAATATGATATATTGGTCTAATAAATAAAAATTTAAACATACATTAAAATATAATTTTTCAACTTAAGTCTCTAAAGTATGTTTATAAGATATAAGTAGGTTCATTTCTCTTAAAGAACAATCAAATTAGAACATCTCAATATCTCATAGCTTAATGGGAGATTATGAAGTTTTTTGTTGATATGAGCTATAAATGATAATCAGAGCTAGGGGGTTCAAACCCTCAAAATCTCAAAAAAAAAAAAAAATAGATAATGCATATAAAAATAATATAGGTAAGAAAAAATAAAAATAAAAAAGGGTGAAAAATAGTGTTAAATTAAATTTTAAACGGTATTAGAAATTATCAAAAATGATTTTTTATATTCTTTAGAATTTATTTTAAACTAGATACTTTTTGATATAAAATTATTCTTAAACCTCCCCCGAAAAAATATTCTGGCTACAGAATTGATTAGAGCTATATTTAAAAATTGTTTATTAATGAAAATTTATTAATTAAAACTTACCAGATTTCTGGGTTTTTCGAATTATTATATTTTCGTATTAATTCATAAGCACAATGCGCAATGCCGTCTGGTTGATAAGAATTCAAAAGACCAGAATGACTATTGGCTTGTAATGACTGGTGAACACTAACGACGATTTGTTGTGCACGACGTTGATTTTCTTCAAGGTCTCGAACTAAACGCGTTGAAAGTTCGGAAGCAAGTTGCAATAACCAATGTTCCACCTAAAATTGATGGTTTCTTATAATAAATTTTTTTGTAATAAAAGAGTAAGAGAAAAAAAGTTAAGTTTTGAAAAAGACCGCATCCCAAATTAAAAAAAATTTTTACCCAGACCAAAATATTCATTAGGTAATTCAATGAATAAATAATAAATAATAATTTTCTTTTCAAAGACTCAAAAGTAAAAAATAAATATTCGTCTTACTCCTTCTTTTGTAGAAAGTTTGTTTTTGCCAGGAAATTTCTTACAACATCCAATTGATTTAGATATTAAACGTGGTGTAACGGGTTCATGATCTATTCCACGTGCAATATTATATAGCCATAATCTGAAAATTTAAAATCTATTCATTTAAAATATGATTTATGATATAGCAGATCAGAGATAGATAGATAGTAATACCAGTGGCGTAGAAATTCAAAAATTATGGGAAGGAGGGCTATTTATTTATAAAGTCTATATATTCAACATATCCAGTTAATAGAGAAAAAAAGAGAGATAGTTATAGAGTTTAATCTTTTTATTGAAACAAATTTACCGTAAGTGTATGAGAATAATTAAAATTTTTATTGTTATATTATTATTATATTATATATATCATATAATTAATGAGAGAAGTAAAAGGCAGATTGCAAATGGAAGAAAGCTCATGGATGCCAAAAACCGAGACATTTCGTTATTCATCCATACTGACTGGACTCCAAAGAGCAACTGGCCTCTAATTAACTATTAGCTGCATCATGAATATCAAATATCTGATTTTCAAGTATTGTGAGTTGTTCAAAAAGTTGACTGAGGATAAATTTTGTCGAAAAGTCTCTGTTCGGCTTTTGGCATCCAACGGCTTTCTTTCATTTGCTGCAATCTACCTTCCAACAGAATCCAACAGCTACTGGTTATTAATTAATATTATATAATTATATATTTATTTTGTTTTGAAAAAAAAATATATATATATATTTAGGGAAAAACTGTAGAGTAAGATGATATTTATTTTGTTTTGATTTGAGTCTGCTCGCCCTTTCCTACGCCACTGAGTAATAAATAATTAGTTAATACCTCGTATTTCTTCAAATTCCTTTTTAATTTATATAGTCGATATTTATTATACAAATTTTTATATATACTAACCCAGCACGATCTCCGAAACGAGATTGAAGTTGTTCTCTCGGAAAAACAGTTAAATCACCCATCACTTTGCATCGTAATTCATTTGTAACAGAATCTCCAAATTTTCCTCCTAAGCTGCGTATTTTCTTGACCGGTAATTTTTGATATAATCGAGAGACACCAGAATGAGGCAAAATAGTTTGTCTATTTGGTTTGTGAAGGCCGCAAGCTAATTTAGCTAAAACTTTATTGTGTGCGATCCCAGCTGAACAACGATATCCAGTCTCTTTGAAAATTGTTTCTCGAATTTCTTCAACAATTTTCGCTCCAAATGCCAACTTATTATCTTTGAGATCATTATTTTGATTTGAAATATTTTCCAACCATGAAGTAAGACCATTTTTGCGTTCATCTAGTAAAATTGAATAATAGGATTAATTTACAAACTTAAAATTATATTAAAAATTTTTTAGAGATTTTTTTGAATTGGAAATGAAATCAGCCCAAAATTTTTTTTTTAAACCTCTGACAGTCTACGAGTCCAGAGACAAAAGTTTTTAATCCCTGCCTTACAATCCTTATATATATCATCAATATAATATTGTTGAACGAGCTACAGAAGCTATTACAAAGAAAACAAACATTTCACGGGAGTTTTTTAAAAGATTTTAGAAGATCCTATTCTTTTTTAGCTTTTTCATTCCAGAATTAAGGTTTTGGAAAAAGAAAGTAAAGAAGTGATGAGAAAAGACACTCAGTCGCACTGATTGAGGAATAATGAAAAGAAATCCACATTCATAGAAAGAATAATGATTTTTAATTTGTTAATGTTATAGATGTAATTTTATAATTACCTAGATTAAACATAAGTTGTTTGATTCCCTTATGTTTAATATAAGTTAATTAAGAATAATGATATATTTTTTTTTAATTATCTGTTAAGCCTTCCAAGGAGGGGCAGAATGATAGATTCAGTCAGCATAGCTAACAAATAAATATTTCAAAACTTAACACAATAAGATTTAGATTGAATTTAGTCATA
>JAAAKE020088489.1:0-21411 GCA_010014785.2 Anisolabis maritima | reverse complement strand
TATTATTTAACAATTTCTTTTATTAATCAATAGAAAGTCCAGCTAGTGTATAATACTTGTATCGATACTCCTCTATTTTTGAAAATGTTTCCTAGAAAATAGCAAAATATGCTGATTTCTTTTCATTTGACTTTTCTCATCAGTTTTCTTTGTGTCTTCTCAAGTGATCTGAGAACCAATTGAAAACGACTATTGATTATCAATGACATGATAAACATGTTCTATATATTATTTATATATACAAAAGAAAGTATAAAATAAAAATAAAAAAATTGTCATATAATGAGATCCTATTATATTAATATTATATATATAGATCATGTTTGACATGTCATTGGTATATATATGAGAAAATAGGAAGAAATGCAAGGCAGCCTTAATAAGAAAAACAAAGATTCTTTTGGGAAAAAATGTTTATTTTTTTTTTTTTTTTTATAGACCAGTTTCAACTCGTGTTAGCTTTCATTATTAATACTGCCCTGCACTCCTTTCTGATACATCATACATCTTTCTTCATATAAAGAAAATATAATTATATAAAATTATTTAATATTTGTTTGAAAGATTCAACAAACATTTTTGAAAGACCATGAATAGAAAGATTTCTTGAAATTAATTAATTAATTAAATTAATTGCCTAAATCCGTGGTTCTCAGATTGGTGCAATTTGGTTTATAAGGGTTTCGATCTTCTTTACAAGTTTGTCTACCAAGTTAATAGATTTTTAGGCCTCTTCCCCCCGAAAAGGACTTCATTTTATGAATAGTAAGAATTATATGTCACAGAGTGGTCTTCTGGATTCTAGAGAAGCACTAGAGGGACATGATCAAAAAAGTTTGGAAATCACTGATCTAAATAGAAATTTCCTTTTGTTTTTATTTTTATTTAATTTAGAGTATATATATATATATGATGACAATTCATCTTTTATTTATAAAAATTTTTATAGCTATTCGAGTTTCGTTCAAAAATTAAATAACTCTGGAGATTCAAAAAATACAAAGTGGCATAACCTAGGTATGTCACTTAACTTTCTCATACATATTTATGAAAAAAAAAATGATTAAAATTGATTGCAACTAGTCGATTGATAAAAATTGTCTCATATATAGATTCAACCAATCATATAACTTATAAATAAAAAATATTGTTGATTTTAAAAATAGGAAATAATAATAAGTGTGTAGAAATAGAAACTTTTACAGTAGACACTGACTTATTATTATAAATGTGATCAGTGAACTGTGGTGAATTCAAGAGGGGCAGGGGGACCGCCTTCCTCTCTCAAATTCGACAAAATTTGGACACAAAATTTTGATAATAACGAAAAAAATTACAAAAACTTGAATTTCTAATAAGAACCACTTGCAAAAAAAAGATAAACCGACTCTAAAAAAAAAAATATAATTGGGCATCCTCCCTCCACAAAAAAAATTCTAGCTACCTTGGTAAATAATTTTATTGTAATAAATAATCCCTTGAACATTCATTCGAATCATTAGTAGACTAACATGTTTTTATACTTCACACATTTCTTCTACCCATGGAATATATTATAAAAAAAATTTAATATAAAAAAAAATAATAATCAAATTCGCATATTTATGGCATTCTAATTCTATAAAGAATGGTAATACAGGATAAAGAATATTTTTTAAGGAAATTTATAAACTTAATTGAATATTTATTCATCAACGTTTTTATCAAGGTAAAAAAAATTTATTCTCCATAAAACTTATAATCACATAGAATATTTTAAATGATAATTCCTAAAAAAAATCATAATTATTGCGAAAGATAAAATATTTCATTGGAATTGTTTTAAGCTGCTTTTGTTTGTCGGAGGTGGGGTAGCCCTCTCTCTCTCTCCGCTCTTAAAACAAAGAACAATCAATAACTTCTAACTTTTAATATTTTTCAAGGAAATACATATTTATGCGTTATTGATTAAAACAACCCTCGTCCGGTCCAAAAACTATACAAATAATCATATAAAAACTCTAATAATATATCTTTATTTTAATGGTTAAAGTTGGATTAGACGGGCTGTATTTTAGAACGAACCCTTTTCTAACTTATAATCAATAAAGAAATACTGGCTTAAGATTTTAAATAGAAATTCAAAACGCTTCTCTTCTAAGCCCAAGAATAATATATCCATTTTATAGAAATTCAAATTACCTAACATATTAAAAAATACATTTGCATATTTTAATGCATAATTTATAATAATAAAAATTTAATCTTTTTGTATAATATTAAGAGATAAACGAGTTTTTAAAAAAAGAATAATTCATAATATTTAATTATACACAAATATTTTACATATTTTCTTATTGTGGCGATTGAAAGACACGGGAGATTAGGTAATTTATTACTCTTATAAAAAAATAAGAGGGGGGTGAGTAATTAGGAAAAAAAAACGTCGAATTAAAGGGTCTGTTTAAAAGGGTGTGTGAAAAGCCCTCTCTCCCACTGGCCACCGTTTTTTAGCCCTTGACCAAAAAAAAAAAATCATCCCTTTTCCGCCTTTCGCAGCCTCAAGCACCCCATCACTTTCGTCGGCAACAGCTATTTACATGGAGGATTTCGGTTAAATGTCGTTATCCGCTTTGGTTTTTCTCCTCTCTTTCTCTCTCTTTTCCTTTTGAAAGTGAAGTGAAGTCGCGGCGCGCACCCCACCTCACCAGGGGGAGGGGGGTTCTCTCGTTCTCGTCGTTCTCGCGCTCGCGCGCGCGCGCAAGTATTGGCTTAACTGGGCGTCACTAATTGAGGCGGTGCTTTTTGCCCCCTGCCTGGCTGCCGTCCCTCGCCTCTTCCAATGGCGATGGATCAACAAGTGATCCCGGCGAAAAAACATGCGGCCCGTAAGGCGGGGGGAGCCCCCCATGGCCGTCCCCCTTGTCACTTGCTATTCCCACCCAAGTCCAACCTCAAACCCTGACTCTTTTTCTCCCACGATTCACTTTTTTTTTTCTCCCCCGTTGAATTTCAAATTGTTTAAAAGACATCACACATACACTAATTCCAGATTCTTGGATGATTTTTTTTTATCCGCTTATACGGAAATTCACTTTTGCAGCGCAATTAAATCGTGCTAAATCCTATCACTTTATATAACACTGTAAGCTCATTTGTATTAATTACATATTTTATAATTTCGCCGTTTATTTCAAGCCCCGATGCAGTGTGCACACACACCTGCCAGCCCCCCCTCCCAATCCCCCGTTCATCTACGCTATTTAATCTGTTCACGTGTTATTGAAAATGTGGCCCTTCCACTCACTAACTCATCTCTCTCTCTCTCTCGTGAAACGATGCTTTCCAACAAAATACATGATATTATATATGTTTTCCTGTCAATTAAACATTCTGCATGCGGGAAATTAACTTTGTCAATTTAACAAAATATATCAAGAACCCAAACGTTAATAAAATACTTTTTCTGCGTCCAAGTTCTTTTAATTAGTCATAAAACTCAAATCATTTGCCAACACATTCAAACTAATTGAATTTTTAAAACAATTAGCTCTTATTTATTAGTGAATTTCAAAATAAATAAAATAAAAAATTTTATATAATTCTTTTTTTTTATCGCATTGTATGCAAAGTAATTCCGAATTGCATTGTACTAAATTTAACCCAATTTTTGTCTAACTTTTTTTTTTATTATTATTATTTTTCATGTTAATTTTTGATTTAAAAATTTATGATTCATATTAAATTAATAATAGTAATAACCAGGTTTTTTTTTTACAGATATGTATGTTAGAACAATGATTTTTGAAATATAGGTATTTTATCTATTATCGAAGTGAGTTGGTTTTTTAAAATTTAAAATTCTAAGACACCACGAATAGTAAAATTCTCGATACGAAATTTGGTGTCTATCCTTTGTTAGCTTATATTAGCCGTCAAAAACATATTCAGACAGAACCCATTAGACTTACGTTCTGTCCTAATTTATTAGTGACTAGTGGTATTTCATAATTTAATTTAACAATATATTTAGAATGGAATATTCTGAATATAAAGGGGATAATTGTTATAAACCGTTGTTCGTCCATATATTTAAATTATTGATTGGCCAATTTTAAATAAATTTTATCGCTCAAGAACAAAACCCAACTATTGATCTTTGGATTATAAAATCAGAGTTTTGACTGAACTCCAAGAGGTATGGTTTTTTTTTTAGATAATCGGAAAAATTCATTGAACATTTATTAATCTCGCCTTCTCCTTTCTAAATCCTGAGAGTATGTAGCATTGATGTCATGAAAATTTTCGATTTCTTTTTTTTTTAATATATATATTGAAATATTAAGATAAATTAAAGATTACATATCTAATAATACCTAGTTTGATTTTTGTTGACAAAATCACTGCTATCTTGGTATCTCTCTACTTAGCACCCTCAATTTTTAGTTTTTAAAATTCTCTTATATATTTTTGATTTAAAAACTTATGATAGGTTCATATTAAATAAATAATAATTTTTTACAGAGATATAAGCTGTATGGTTTTTGAAATATAAGTATTTTAACCATTATCGAAGTGAGTTGGTTTTTTAAAATTTAAAATTCTAAGACTCCACGAATAGTAAAATTCTCGATACGAAATTTATTCGAAAATCTGTAATGATTTTTTCCCTATGAGCTGACGACACCCTTAGCAGTTACTAAACTCATCCCCTCGGCAATTGTCTATTTTATTAAAAAAAATTAATAAAATAGAAAGAATAAAAAAATTTAAAACTTTGACTTTAAACTATTATTATTTTTTTTTTCTAGATATATTTTTCATTCATCTTTTTTAAAGTAAATTTTCGTATCGTTCTTTACCTTAAATTCGTTGATCGCATTTGCGGAACCCATTTTCTCTTGGGTTTATACCCGAAGGGTATTTTAACTTAAAAATAAGGTTATTAGGCTCTGCCCTTCTTTTGATCGGTAGGATTAAACAAAAGTTAATGAGGATTCACCTTCCTTGAGTGCCTCATTTTATCTTTTACTAGTTTCAGATAAAAAACTTAAAATCGCGAAATTAATATTTTCTAAATTTTTAGGGATTAGTATTCTTAATATTTCTTTAATTTTTTCAAATTTCTTTTTAATATTTTACTCAGGTTGGAATAACCTGAAATAATCTCTCCTCAGGCTGTAGATTAAAGACAGAGAATCAGAGAAAAAAATTTTCAAATCTCACAATATCTCTTTAATCTTACTTTTATTCCTCTAATTTAATCGTCTTTTTTTAAGTTTTTGTTTCTCTGTTTCTTTCATTCTCAGATTACACTCTCTAGCCTTAGGGTCCACAATTTCTGGCTCCAGATTTCTATCGTCTTCTAATCTGATGGGTGTGTGATGGACGATTTACATAAATATCGAAGCCCTTGTCTATTCTAATTAATTTTAATGGGCCTTAATTCTTAAATAATGCTTACTATAATAATCAAATTATTTTTATTCTTAATAAGATCTGTCAATAAAGTTTGAATTAACTAACAGAAAGATTTTAGTTCTTTTCTAATGTTTAGAATCGGCAAAAAATTATTAATTCGATATAGAGAGAAAACAAACTGGCCCGCTTCAAATTTTAATACCTTCTTAGGTACTGCTAGGGGTAAAAATTTATTAAGTTTCATTCTTTTCTGTTGAGTGGTTCCAGTTCAAAATAAAAGCTACACAACTACATATACTCATAAAATTTTTTTTGGCTTTTTTGGGTCCTTTTGACCTGAAACGCAAAGATATTTTTCAAAATGGGGGGGGGGGGGGGGGGCTAAATTTTTCAAAATCATCCTTCCTCTACTTTTTTTTTTTTTAATAGGCGGGTAAGTGAAAAAAACACCTCTTTGTTCTTGTTTTGTTTTGTTGTGTCCGTTGTTGACAATGAAAAAAAATTATGGGGGCTGGGGGGGGGGGGGGGGGGGGTTGCGCTAAATTTTTCATAATCATACTTCCTCTACTATTATTATTTATAATAGGCGGGTAAGTGAAAAAATCACTCCTTTATGAATATTGACTAAAGTAAAAAATAGTCCATATTACTCCTCGTTTTCTTTTTCTCTTTTTAATTCCTCTTTCTTTGTCTGACTTAGATAAAAGTTTTAAAATAAAAAATTTTAAGATTGACTTTTTTTTTTTAATAATTAAAAAAAAATTCATGAATAAAAGTAATAAAAAGGCGATATTATATACAAAAAATTTTCTGAAATTGGATAATAATTTAGATTAATTTCAAAATTTTTCCCTTTATTAAAAAATCATTATCACATTTTTGTTTCATATTCATATCGCATATGTATTTAATTTTATTATTTTCATTCATCTCTCTAAAGATTTAAACTATTTTATGTCTATCCCATAATGAGGGTGAATATTTCTAATAAAATATCAAAACTTTATTACTCATTATATGCAACCTATCTTGAGCCCCGGAGGCTCCTATTGGCCACTTCATTAACTTTTCTCAATGGAAAATTATCTTTTAAACGAGTTGGACCATTTCGAATAAATTCATCACTTATCTTTTTTTCTTCCGATAAATGGTTGAGAGGCGAGTGTTTTTTTTCTTTGTTATCTGAAATGAGTCAGTTGGAGTTAAAACACTCTATAAAACACATTGAGAAGAAAAAAATCACTTTATTTGTGAGTTTGATGGAATGTTTATTTGCAAAATGTAGCGTTTCTTAACATCTTTCGGTAAGTTTACTTAATAGAGTTAGATTTTTGATAAAAGTAGTCTACAAAATATCTTACTTCTTTTTCTTTTTATATTGATTTATAAACATAATAAAATATAAGACCTATTCATTTGAATTAGATATTAGTATTCAATATATGCCTTTTATCGATCGTAATCCTGATTATATTTAAAAATATTTCTTGAGTATATTTCTGCTGGCGATTTATGGCCCCCGGGAGTCGAACCCAGGATCTCCAGCCTATTCGGGGCATTGATGTACCCATGTCCGCTTGAAGAGGTGTCATTAATTCAAAGGAGATATATTTTCAGTAGAGTTAATGAAATTTATAAATAAAAACTAAGTGATTAAATTAAATTAATTAAATTTCACTTTTCTTTCTATAATAGCATATGTTTATTATCTTATACCCAATTTTATATTTTTTAAAAATAACTCCGCTCTCACTCAACAGATTGTTCCAGGACCAATTATTATAATCACCGAGTTTCAAAAGATTTGGCCCAGCGAAAAATCGTTAATAAATAAATTTTAGGAGGTCTTTTTTACCGTCCATGCAGACCGATTCGCTTCACATTTTGATAGCTTCTTAGGCACTCCTAGGGATATAAATTTGTTAAGTTTCATTCTTTTCTGTTGAGTGATATAAGTCAAAATAAAAGCTACACACACACACATATACTAATAAAATTTTTGGGGTCCTTTTGACCTTAAACGCAAAGATATTTTTAACAAATGGGAGGAGGGGGGTTAAATTTTTTATGATCATAATTCCCCTTACTATTATTATATATATTATAATGCGGGAAAGTAAAAAATCACTCATTTATGGAAATGGACTAGAAGTAAAAAACATTTCATATTACTCCTCGTTCTCTTTTTATCTAAAAGTTTTAGATAGAAAATTTTAGGATTAAATTAACATTTTTTTTATAATTATTTTTATATTTTTACTTTCTCTTACCTATATATATAGTAATGAGTAATTTGTTTTACAATTTTTTTGATCTTTTGATCCTAAATATTTTTTTATTTTTACACAAAACGAAAGCCTGATATCCTCAGGACCTCAATGTCGATCGTGATCTCGATTTAGTCTAGAGAATAATGGTATTTTGTCAGCCGTTTAATGTCTATTTTTGGACTTCAAATTTTAAGACCAAAGATTTTAGTTTTTTTTGTTGATCAAAATTTTTTTCCAAATGTTCTAATTTTATTTGTCTCAGAATACTCAACTCTGGGTTTAAGCGTCTTTAAAATTGTTTTTATTATTTTTTTTAAACTCAATTACTTCTCGGTTGCGAGCTGTAAATCCGTCTCTGAAGAGAGAATAACAACAATAATAATAAATTTTTCACTGAAACATTTGTGGAAAATTAATTACTTGACTGAATAAACTTATATATATATATATGTTTAAATTTTAATTTTTAACTCATGTTTCGTTATCATTTGATTGCTAGTCATATACGAAATGAAATGAATAGAGGGGAAAATGTATTTTTTTTATATATTATATAAATTATTTATTTTTCATAGATATCCTGATGAGTCAAATAATCACGAAACGTGATTTGTAAAAATAATTCATTATTAAAAATTTCTTCATAAAACTCGACTATTATATTTTATTTTATTCTATTATTTATTCGGCCTTATTTGGTCTTTAATGTGCCAGATACGAAATCGTGCTTGTCTCCTTCCAGAAAAAGACCAAATAATAATAGTGTATAGTGTGTATCTTAAACTTCTATTGATTACTTTGCTATTCGATTTCAATTCATTGGTTTACATTTGAACTTTTTTTCAGCTTTCTCAAATTTTTCCATCCTAAAATCAATTTTTTCCTCCTAATTTTTTTGTTTGGCCTTTCTTCAACATTGTTTTTTTTACATTTTTTGTACTATATTCAAGAGGACTTATTACCTAAGGCAGTAGACCGATACAAAATTAAATAATATACAAAATGCTTTAACCCTTTTACAGTTTGTTTTTATAAGAATTCACTTTCTTTATCTTTTTGTTAAGTTAAGTTATTATTAACACCTACTCTTTAAAATTTTATTATTTTTTAATTGTAATCCATTCACAAACTCTTCTAGACTAATCTCTCTTAATCACTGATAAAGGCCTACGACACGAGGAGAAAAGTTAATTAAATAAAATATATTTTTTTACTTTCTCTTACCAATATATGTAATATATAATGAGAAAGTATTGCGGTCGCAAAAAAAAATCGATTTCGAGATTTCAACGGAAACACACGAGATCTCCTAAAAAACTGTCTGTCTGTGTATGTGTGTGTGTGTGTGTGAACAAGATTTCTCAAAAAAGAAAAAACATACGAGGCTGAAACTTTATATTTAAGCTAGGTAGTGGTTTGCACTTCGAAGCTTTTGAACAAAATCGGCTAAAGGGTCCTAGTATTTTAATGCTTTTTTAGTTTTTTCATTTTCTCAAAATTTGCTATTTCAGAATTGCGCTAAACTAGTGCTGCTGACGCTTCTATCGTAAAGTTGGACATTTTTGATAATATACGTATTGAGAACGTATTGACATACGAGGGCTATTTGTTTACAATAATTTGAAATCATCTCGGCTAAAAATGGAATTAAATCGTGAACATCTTGGAGCGATTATTTTTTAAAACTTTAGACGTGGATTAACCCAACAACAGAGCATCAATGAACTTAATTCGACTTTTGGCGATGAAGCACCATCAAGGACTACTGTTTATCGATGGTTTGCCGACTTCAATCATGCCCATAGTTCGGTTAAGGACGAATTTCATGAAGGTCGTCCAAAATCGGTTGTTGTTACGGAAAACATTGATGCTGCGTTAACTGATACTGCAACATCGTCATATAACTTCGTGTGAGATTGAGGTATCCTTGGGCATTAATGGGTCCAGCATATATTCAGTATTGGATGAACATTTGGCCGTCAAAAAGATTTGTTTTTGATCTTAAATCCCGAATATAAAAGGCAACCCTCGTATTATTATCTTTGAGCCTGTGATGATTCAAGTCTTGCAGTTCTTCAGTTGCGGAGATTTTAGGAATAAGTATTTTTAATTTCTATCTTTTATAATAAACGGAATTGAATTGCCAATTTAATCAATTTAATTAAATTTTTTTTATAATTTTAATAATGATTAATACACACACTCAACCCCTTGGCCGACGCCCGACAAAATCTGCTGTGACACACAATTTTCCTTATATAAGGTAAAATAAAGTTCTGTGATGTGCGGCCGTCATACCAGATTTTTTATATATTTTATGGTTATTGGACTTAGAAGGCTTACACTTATCTTAATGTGTATAAAGATTTTTGACACTTCATAACTCCACAAGTTCCATCCTTTGGAAACACTTCCTAATAAAATAAAGAAACGATTCCTTCGAATATAGACAAATAAATATTAATATTTCTATTCGCTGTTATCCCTAATATTTTGTTATGTGACTTTTACTAAATTCTAAATATTTAAATATTAATAAAATGTCAAACTGTATTACGACCTCATGATATTCTTCCTATGATTTATACTGGTGCATAAATTAGTTAATATTTGCTGGAAGGTTGACAACCCAAATCACTAATAAATTTTTCGATTAAATTTCTCCAGAGCCCCTATAGAGCGGACACGCATGTTCACATGTTGATTTTTAACAACTGCGCATACGTGGTCTCCTATAGAGGAGCTCTAAAGCAATTAATCAAAAAGTCCATTAGTGATTTGGTTATGGGCTGCCTACCTTCCAGACAAGCACGGACTAACTTCTTCAACCCATGGTACGACAACCATCCTCAACCGAATGCTTATATGGAACTCAATTTACTTTCTTCTTCGGCCCTTTTAAATTTCTCTTCGAATGCCTGATTATGATATTTAGAAAATAAAAGAAAATAGTTTCATTAGAATTTATTTGTTCCCTCATTAGACTAATAATTCTCTAATTTGGAACAATAAATAGATTAGGTTGAAGATCTCTGATTTATCTAACCTAAACTGTCCTTTGGGACGAAGAAAATGAACTATAATAATTTGCAAAGTAATTTGAAGAAAGTGAATATTTTTACACTTTTATTATCGTTCGCTTCCGTTTAATTACCTAGACTCGTTATTAATAAAAGTTTAATAAGTATTGCTAATATAAATTCATTCATTTCCTTTACAAGTAACAATAATATATTTTTAAAATTATTTGAGTAATTTTTGTTATCGTTATTATCTTAATTTATGTCTCTCAAAATGTGATCAATAAGAATATGGTAAATTTTAACTCGATTGTTGACCTATTTTTTATTTATTTCCTATTATTTTAATTCATGTAAATATTTTAGGACCCTTGACCTAAAAATTATCTTTCTTAAGAGCTATTAAGAAAAAAAAAAGGAGAATATAATGAAAACAAAAATTTAACTTTCGAAATTAAAATTCACTTTTATTTAAATGAATTGAATTCTTATCATAAACAACTCTATGATTTTTCTCAGGGTTCTCCAAACTATGGTCCCCAGGCCGGACCCCAGAAGTACCCACGGATAAAATCAAATTGGTCATAATTCTAAAACATACTAATTTATCGCTATTTTTAGGACTCTATGAACACAGTTTTCCGAGAATTAAATATATTCAATCTAAGACAATAAACAAATCTCTTTTTTTTATATTAGAGAAAATAATTTAAAATATAAATAATTTGATTAGTCCTAAAAAATCCGGCCCTCAGACCTCTTCTGCATTGTGAATCTGCTGACACAAAAGTTTCAAGACCTCTGATTTACATGATTGCTTGGATGGATGGCAGCCAGTTGGGAAAAAAAAGAAAAAAATTTTTATAAAAAAAGAAATACTGAGTTTTTTTTCTTTTTCCTTGTTTTATGATCCAATCTCGTTGCCATCCATCCAAAGCAATCATAAAATACTCTTCTTTATATTAAAGAATATACTTTCCGGATCAAAATAGATTAAATCAATGCTCTTTTTTGTTACTTATTAAGAGATCTACATCAATACTAAATCAAATTTCATAATAAATTCATCATTTTAGAATTTTTTTCGGCCTCTTCCAATTATCTTTGAAAACGAACAAAAGATTTTGTCCAATTTATTTTAATATGAATAGTACATGTTTTGACGTGAATATATTTTTATTTAAATTGGAATTTGAAATGTTACATGACGAAAACGGGAAGATTACAAAAGTTAAAAAATATAATTCCCTCAGGGGCCAGTCGTATACTTATAGGGTAAGTATTGAAATCGTCCAAAAATTAGATCTCAAGATTTTGATTGTTTTTGACGTTTTGGACCTCCCAATTTCCTAAAATAACACTTTTCGAATTAAGACTATGTATCAGTGTGTATGTATCGTTAACACGATAACTCGAGCACGCTTTAATGTAGATCAAGCAAATTTTACATAAGAACATTACCACAAAATCATAGATCTCTATGAACGTTTGTCCTATTTCTGGAGATTGGAAGTGGTACTTTACTTAAAACGTTTTTCTAAAAATCGTGATAATCCAAATATCATTTTACTGAGACGAGTAAAATGTTGTATAGGCATATTATATCAATATCGGAAACCTTGGTTAAAATTTGGTCCACTTCTCCCCTCCGGAATTGGTACTTTTCTAAAAATCGTAACTCACCTATGTGCATACAAAAAAGTCGAGGGGAGGCCACTCTCGATTTATTTAATATATCAAAACAATGAGGTATAAACTTTTGAACTCTCTACTTTGAGAATGCAGAGCGGGCGAACACGACAACTTGTAAAAAAATACATTTAGTGCAGAATATAATGGAATTTCAAATACTGATACCATGTAATAATTCTGAAATGACTTTGCGAATTATTGTAAAATGACGAATTGTTGAATTTTACAATCGGAATTTTAGGAAAATTCGAACCATATAGAGGTTTAAAAATATTTTATTCAACGATCCCAAACGAAATTATACACATATCTTTTTTGGACTCTTTCCATTTAACGACACTGTCTTTTTTTTTTACGAGCAAAATTTGGCATACTTTAATCATGCCTGTCTTTATCTTTAAAATTTTAATTATAGTCTTTATGTTACTTTTTGTATTTTTATTTAGACAAGCTGAGAATTTTTTTCTAAAAAGTATAGAGTTCCGCATAAATATATAATTTAGTAAAAATTTGTCTGGCAAATCATTTTAAACAAAAAAATTCCAGATAAAATATTTCTTTTCTAAAATTACTTATGAAATTCTCTTTATTTATGATTAATTAATATCTCCTATATAATTTTAAGTTAACTTTGCACACGCAACAATATTTTTTCAAGAAAAAATTATTCCTAATATTTTTTTATATTAATTGAAATTAAAGGAAGACATGGAGAATTAAGAAAAAAATACTAATTTAAACTCTTCAATGAACATTTATGAATGAAACGGATATGAATTAGACATAAAATGAATATCTCATGAATGAGTTTACTTCACTTAAAAAAAAAATTTTGTCAAAAAATATCTTCTTCAATTCAATTACAGTAAGTCCTATTCTCTGATTATAAAAAAATAAACATCATCAAATCGGTCAATTATTTCGGGAGTTTTCGTGAACCACTCCTTTAGACTTCTATTTTTATTTCCAGTTCCCACTATCAGGATTTAAGTGTTTCGACACATCAAGATCTCTGTGACTATACTTCACTCTCAATGGAAAAATAAAGTTTATTTCTTTTCTTAGCAAAACTTTTTGACATTTTTGACCTAGCATGTACAGTGTTAAATCTTCCTAGAAATTAACATGCCTCGTCCACCCTAGGGGACAAGCCCTCTAACAATCAAAAAATTTCATTGAGTTGATCATTCATTTCTAGCAACCAAATACGAACTAATTTCTCAAACCATTGGAAATTCAAAAAATTCGCTAAATTCCGATGATAGATGGCATTAGCTATATCCAAAATATCCGTCTAAACGCCAGGGGCAAACAAATGAATACAATCAAAAAGCAATGAAAATAAATTTTCATTTTTCTCTTTCTCTCAGATACTTTTTTTTTTTTTGGAGATTATAGACAAACTATAAGTTTTAGTTCTGTTTATATCTTAGAGGATATCGCTCGTATTAATTAATATACGATAGAGGAACCAGTTCCGGAAAGTCAAATTTTTCTTTTTAAAATAAATTAACTTCCGTCTAAATCGTAGCTAGCGAGTAAATGTTTATTTATTTAAACTTTCCACAAATAGGATTGATTAAAGGGAATTTACTTTTCTCCGCTCAAATTTAGGTGATTAATAAAGAATAATCATTTTTTTTTATTTGAACAAATAAATAACCGCTCCTAATTCATTATGTGGGATAACAAATAAAGATCTTAGAAAAATACAACTTTTTTAAATTAGTATTTGATTCATTATTTGTTCATGAATTGGTCTGAAAAATACTTCCCAGATTTTAAATATCATTATATTAAATTAAAGAAATATCTGTCAGTCTGTTCACCAGTGGCTATATAAGAAACAAAACAAAAATAAGTTTAGTCATCATATATTAATTTTTTTTATTTATCCAGGGTGAATAATTTTTTCTTTATAATTTATTTTCTATTCAAAATACTTTCTATAATAATTTGTAAAGAAACATACCATAGAGACTTTCTAGTTAATTTACATACATTATCATAGTTTAATTTTAAAAATAAGATTTGGAAATAAGATTATGATATATATACTTTAAAATGTCATTAACGTTTCTTATGCAAAAAAGAAACAAGCTTATTGATCTCTGAGTTGAGTTGTTTAAATTCTCTGTATTTTTCTAGTGTGGTTTTTGGTTCGTGAAATACTTGATTGGCTCTTGGGTGGTCCTTATTATAAAAAATAATTACTGAAATGGCATAAAGCATTTGCTTTATTTGATTGAAGAACAAATCAAACATACATTTTTTTAATAAAGACTTTCTTTTCTCTTATTAACTTCAAAGAAAAAATTGACTGGTCATTGATTTTGTTTAAAAATTGAACTTTATTATTTATTTTATCATTCGTAGAAGGGTAATAAAAAATTGTAATCGTGCAAAAATTCAATTTTAGTTGAAATATATGTTTTTGAGTTCTCTTCTGGTCGGTTGTTTTAGCAAATATAAATCATTTAATAGCTATCAAAAATAAATTTATTTATTTAATTTTGGAGTTTTGGTTTTCCCAACAAAAACAAATAAATACTAATAATAAAGAAAAAATATAGAAATGCATGAAAAGGGAAGTCAGTCAGTCAGTAAGATAGCCTATATCGAAATAAAACTCCCATTATGTGAAACGTTTGGGCTTTAATTAAATAACACCATCATCAGCCTCTAGAGAGTATATACAAGCTCAATGCATTTAGCAATGAGCTGTACTTAGTTGATATACATTCTAATGTGCAATTTTATATATATATATGAATTTTTAATTAAACTTCCATATAAAAACAAAAAATCCAAAGATTTTACCAAAAATCTAAAGTCAAATGTATAAACCAATCTTTTGTTTTAGTTATAAAGTCTTTATAAATAATAACTTAATATTAGGATCCAAACTTCCTTGCTTATGATATTTGAAATTATTTATTATTAATTTGGAATAAAAAAAAATTTATTTCCATTCAGAATTTTTTTTCTGTCGAATACCGAAATTTCTAAGTTAAAAATAAATAATTTTCTATTCGAATAGCATGACCCTTAATAAGGGCAAGGAAGACTGTATGTAGGGAGAATAGAAAAAATGACAGTTCCAGGTCGTACATCTCGTGGTCGCATTCCACGTACTGACTAGAGGTGAGCCCCTAAATGGAATAAATTCTAATTGAATTAAATAAATAAAATTATTAGTTTAAAAATTTACATTTTTGCTTTTATTAGAAAATGCACTTTATCTAGACACTTGGTCACAGTTTGATAAGTAATTTTCCCTTCCGCAAATGAGGCATATTTCATCCGATAATATTCTTTTTCTATCCAGCCATTAAATTCATGAAATTAATTCACTAATTAAAAATTTTATATTCTTCTATACTGAAATATATATCTTACTTATTTAAATATTAATGCTGGCCACATCTGACTGTACTTTAAAAGAAATTGCTAAAAGCCTGCGAGGTTTGTTTCGTTTTAGCAACGTTAAGTGTATCTACAATTATCTTTTTAAATTAACCACTTCCCTGACACTTTTAATTTTGTATTCTTAATGATTAACTACATGTTTTATTTAAATTATACCTAATGTATTTCGTTGCTAATTTATATCTAGAAAAAATATATATATAATTTTCCAAATATTCTCCGACTTGAAGCGTTGCATTTGCGTATGAATTAGTTAATAATGCGATTTAAAACCTGGATCCCATTCTATCTATTTATTATCGACTCTAACTATTGATTATTATGTTCTTGATAGAAAAGATTATACATAGTTGAGAGCGAGCAAACGGTCTGTTGCGCCTTTAGGAAGCTACAAATCAAATTATATCTACGATTGTTCCAATCTTTATATTTTTTGTGCTTTAATTTGTTTTTTTTTTCCTTTATTTTTTTTATTTTTGTTTCTTCGAAATAATAGAGCCCCCGGAATAATTATAACTCTCTCACTTAACTGCTGGCTTTCAAGAGAGGTCTGCTCCCAAATGGAAATGATTTTTATTTACAACAAAAGACCAGCGAGCGGTTCGATATTATTACAAATATTCGGAAAATCATATTTTTTGAAATATTTTTGAATATAGCCGCGGGTCGTAAAATCAAGCAAACAAAATAATAAATACGAACGAAAGGGGGGGGGGAGAGGCTAAAGGTTTGGGGTGAGTGAGTTCGGGTAAAGGGAACGCAGATTTGGAACGTGTACAATGATCCTGAGTTTGGCAAATAAAAAAAATAACTATTTGAAATATGTTTGTATACAAGATGTTTGTTATCAGTGGGAAAACAAGTGCATTTTGTGGATCATCTGTCATACTTCTAATCCAATGATCATGTTTGACTCATTTCATTCCCTCACCTAGCTATGTGGATTGAAATTTTTGCTCTTTAAATGTTATTAACTTTCACAGAATACCTACTCTTCTACTAAAAAATAAAAAAAGTACTTTAGTAAATTACTCTTTGAATAATTTTATTGAAAAGCTTCGAAGTGCTTGCGACGAGGGTACCTAGCTTAAATACATAATTTCAGCCTCGTACTTTTTTCATTTTCGAAAAATTTTGCTCACACACAAACATAGAGCCAGTCCATTTTGCGAGACCATTTTTTTAGGCTCGAGGGACCTCAAAACGTGTATTTCCGTTGAATTTTCGACAACGAATTTTTTGGCGGTCGCTATACTTTCTCACTATATATTTCATATATATGTAAGAGAAAGAAAAAAGAATTTCCAAATTTGAGGGGTCGAAAACCGTTTTTTGTGCCAATTTTTACCAACAAAGTTGTTTGTCTTCGGTTGCGAGAAGTACTTGAGTGCGCGAAAGAATATTTACAAAACTTTAAATATATTTTTCTTTTAAGTCTCTTCGGCTTCTGAGGCCATATCGATATTAAACAATCCTTGAATAAACTTAATATGATACAAATCATCAATTGGTATCCAATTGATATAAATAAATTTTCATCAGACTGCCTAGAATCCGAACCCACACCCCTTAGCTTTTAAGGTTATCAATATTAACAATGCCAATATCATTAACCTCTCATCTACATGGGGGGGGGGGGGACTATGCAAATTCTTTTATATTTAAAGGGTTAAAATTATGATAAGAGTGCGGTCTGCGTTTATTAATTATATAATATAAGATTTCTGATTTAAAACTTAAACCTAGTCCATATGCGAAATTTAAACCTAATCTAAGAATTCTAACCTCTTTACAACAATAGAAATAGAGATTAAATACTCAAAAACTTCATTCTTTTATTTTAGAAAAAGATTCTGAACTATAGCAAAAGAGAATCTATTTCAAATAATCCCCTATTTTTATATCTAAATAATCGCATGATTTCAAAATGATGATTTAAAGGGATAAAGAGAATTTAATTAGATTTTTTTAAACAAAATAAACAGGCTAAAATTTGTTATTGGTAGATGGATATATATATAGATAATAGATTTAACTGAAACTATATATCAGAGAATTATTTTATGATAAATATATTAGTTCTCTGTGCATGACGGATAGTCTCTGGCAATAGGAAACATCAAAACTGATTATCCGACCGAATGAGCATTCGATGCGCAACACTTAGCTAATTCTGCACCAAGAGAGGAGGGAACTAATCGCCATCGGTAGGGGAATTAGTTGAAGCTAGAGCTGAAGCTGAAGCTGAAGCTGAAGCCTGTGTGTCCACGCCAACTGAGATTTGCATTTCAATAATATCAATAACCAACAGAGCAGTCCAGGCCTTGTGCCATCAACTGTCAGACCTGTTTAATTTAGATAAGATGTCCTCTTATCTAATTATAAAACAATGCCAACCAAGACTAATGCATCTTCTGATATAAATGTTAAAATTATACATATTTTATAATTTTAATAGAAACGCTTTATATTTTTTCTTGTTTTTTTTTTTTTTTTTTTTTTTTTTTTTTGGATGGCAGTACAATTTATCTTTATTTATCTGATTTTGAATTAAAAGTAGAATTACAATGGACGCCATGATGAAATCAATTGGGATGAAAAGATTTAAGATAACAAAGAGCTTGGTAGGCGGTCTATATAGTCGGCCGTAATATAAATAATAATATGAAATAATGTATTCACTTATGTGAATCTACATGTTAGATTTATTATTTCTTTTGATATTCTCCTTTATTTTGCTGGCGAGAATTGAATTGAATATACAATTCGTGTACTTATGATTTATTAGTCGCCTGCCTTCAGATATGAACTTGCTTGCGCGACATTCCTTGCGCAAACTTTTCGGGCATGGATTTATTTTATTTGCTTCCATCTCACCCTCCCACCAAACCCCATACCACATCGTGCCACCTCCCCACTCTCTCTTCCTCTTCATACCCCACTTTATAAGTTGTCGCTTTAATTAGATTTGGAATGTTTAATTATATCATTTTAATTCAAGCCTTTCGCCGAATCTGCATTTGTGTACGGGGCGGCAAGCGCGCCTCCACACACCCACACACAGGCATCCATCCATTGGCATAAATGGCAAGGGGGTGGCTTTTCGGGGGGTGGTGTCTCAAGAATAAGAAGAAGAAGAAGAAGAAGGAAACGTCGGGGGTGGGCGCATTGGCTCGCACATATCGCGCTTTATATTCCACAGAAGTCGGCGCAGTTTCTTTAAGCAATTATTCTACTCCACCCTCTGTCCAATTATATAAAGTACAACTTATGGTAACGATTCGTGATTCCCAGACGTTTTCTAATAATTCGTCCCCTCTTTCTTCCCCCTTCCCCCAATACACACCCACACAACCCTCCCGGTAACATGACCGATGCAAATTACAATAAGCGACTCGCACAGTAATTACACTTTTGTATAAAAATATTATCTTACTGGTGGTGAGGCGCACTCCTTGGCGTCTGTTGCTTTCTTGCGTTCCTGTGCCTCCGTCGAATTGAGATAGACGACTTGATATTATAATAATCAGCAATAAGGTTGTCGTGAATCATTGGTTTTGACCTTGATAGACCTTCTTTCTATCTTACTCTGGGTTATAAGTTTTTCTTTGTAGCCAAGCCTGTCTAGGATCTCCGCCCATTACCATTATTATAATAATAATATACATTTGGCTTTGGCTTTGCTGGCTGGCTGACTGGCTCTTTTGGGTCGGTGTTTTGGGCCGATGTCTCCTCTCTTGGGTCACTGCCGCCTTCGAGGACCTCCCATGTGCCATACTCTCTCCAACCTCTCCTCTCTTAAAAGAAATAAAAAGATTTGTTTAATAATCTTAAAATAATTAAAAAAAAAAAAATCTTATAATTAAAAAATAAGGTAGTAGACAACACGATAACTAAAATAAAAAATAATGGTCTGTTTGATAATAAACATGATTTAATTGCCAATTTAATTTTTTTATAATTATAAATTTTTCCTTGGGATAAATATGAAATGAATAAATTGGTGGTACCACCATTTACCTCTCGGGAACTCATATGCTACCATAAAGAAAAAATATTTCGATATAAAAAAATCTAGTCAAATCAGATTACTTTCTCATGCCTAATCAAGTAAGAAAAAGTTGCGTGGTGTGCTCTTTTCACATCAGATTTTTGCTTTAATTTTTTGGCAAGTTGGTCGAATTGATCAACATCAACCTGCATTCTCTCTCCCTCCCCCCTCCCCACCCGCTGAAGCTCAAAAGATTTTAAACGATTTCTTTTACAGAATTAATTAATTAAATTTCAATTAATTAATTAATAGCGAAATTCGAGTTTTTGGAGAGTTGAATACTCAGCTAAATAACACGAATAGCCTTTTTTTTTTTAACTTAAAAAAATTACAATAACAAAAAAAAATTGAATCGAAAAAACAATTATTATTCCACGCATAATAAAATAAAAAAATTGTTAAATATGAAATGGAAAAAGATTTCCTAGAAAAAAAAACCTATTTTAAAATAACTTATCGATCGCACTAATGTAAATAACAAAATAATTATTTTATGAGGACATGTTTTTCGACCAAAAAACTTTCATTTATTAAAATACCTGACATCTCTGTTTGCATTTGGACGGCTTGTCTGAATAAACTTAATTCTCTTATTTAGTTATATATAGATAATTTTGATTTATTCCTGTCAAAGTTGTCGATTTTGTTGAATATATACATTATAAATTAGAAGTAAAACTGTTCACCCCTAATTGATCTATTCTTGCTAAAATAGACCTCATCAATATCAACTTTACTCACCTTTTTATCTAAAATTATCTTTAGAGCACTTTAATTTGATTGTTATATATAGACAAATTTCAAAATTTTTTATGATGAACATCATTCTGATGAAATATGAGATATAATTCTATCTCAGAAGAATTATGGAACTAAAATGATTTGGGATCAATTTATTCTTTATATGGAAACTATAAATATTTATTAAAGAAAATAAAAGGAAAGAAGTTGCATTATAATCAAATATTAAATACGGCTTTTTGTTAAAATACTTTTTTTTCTTTTCATTTCTTTTTTTTTTAGAGTAATTCCACAATGGAAGAAAAAAAGAGAAAGATTCATAATTCCCTTTTTATATCGTTTGTCCCTCCTGTAATGGAATACTGGGTTAATAGCTTTGCAAAATATCTACCAAGTTAGGTGTTATTATGATTATTTTGATAAGAATTGATATGATTTTTAATTTTTTTAGCTACTTTTTATTCTTTATTAATAATCATACGAATCTATAACTTGTATAAGTAATTGTATATAGGAATGTTTAGTAATCCACGGATTGAATTGAAGTCTTACGAGTCCAAAAAGTCATTTAGTTAGTCTTGTGTGTGAGTCTGTAGGCACGATTTCTGATGATACAAATTATATAAAATTATGTAGGCTTTTATGACAAAATTACAAAGTAAAATCACCTTTTGGAAACAATCGGCCGAAATAATAACTTCATTTGATTTGAAAAATAAAAATATTTCAACTATTAATTTTAGGGAAATAATACCCATAATCAAAATAGTTCTATTGATTATTGATAAGAACTTATTTTTATATCATG
>JAAAKE020088478.1:11070-21412 GCA_010014785.2 Anisolabis maritima | reverse complement strand
GTGTAAGCTTACATGAGTAAATGCTCATTCTGCAAACATAGTAGAATTTGGAAAAAAATCTTCAGAGGGCTACCCACTCTGCTCATGGGAGGTCACTCTCTCTCTCTCTCTCTAGTCATAGTATTGGTATGTCGTAACGCTGGATCATATGTATTATAATTACCATTGGAATAAACACGAATTTACTATTCTTCAATTCATCTAATTTCATCTATATCCTTGGATCACAAAAGCAACTGCCCTCTTCCTTTCTACATACAGTAACCCGCATCATTGGCATATCTTCGCATTCACAGTATCGTGGTCATACTTCGTTATCTTTAAAAATTTCATTCCTAAATAAAATAAAATTGTTATTCTCTTTTTAGCGGAGAAGGATCCCATCAGTCAGGCTGTTCCGAAGACAGGACACCAGGTGCAATGGCGCGAGCTATCACTGTTCATGCCGATACAAAAAAGGTTATGTATTTCGCGTAAGAACGCAATCTCATCGATTCTCTCTACATTCGCTTATATTAATATTATATATATGTAACACAAAATACTTAATATATAAGTATTTTGTTTTTGTTTTATTTTTTACCGGGAGAAAAGAGAGTCATCGTTGGTACGTATATATATATATATTAGGAGAACGTTGTCTGACCGATTAAGATCTCTTTTATATGGGCTTTTTTGCTAGACTATCCATCTTCCTTAAGGAAGGGGAGTTCTTTTTTGGCTGATAACGCTCGCTTGCGCCATGTTTATAACGCACATAATCGAGGTCTATTCCATTTACTTATTCCATCAGCGCCCACCGTAAACATTTTTAATGTTAGCTGTATTTTTATATATTATATATATGTAATTTATTTCATCATTTATTAATTCGAAAGAATCAGCATTATCACCATTTATCTATTTATAAAGGGAAACTTATTTTATTTTTATTTTTATTCTATATATTTTTACTTATATATATGAATGGTTAGTGAATTGTATAGACCTGGCTAATCCTCGGATAACACCAAATCCACTTGTATATATTTCTTTATCATTTTCATTCAATTTTTAGATGAAAAGTGTCTTAATTTTTTTTTTTTTATATTTAAAACAAAAACTTTTTAAAGGATTTATTTTTAATTATTATTATTGTTTTTCGAACTTTTTTCCAAAAACAATTATATACACGGAGTTTTAAATTTAGAACCTTTTTTTTTATCATCGCTCTCTTTTTTCCCAAAAAAATTTTTGTTTATTCGTGATGGCTATTGAGAACTTGTATGCAAATGTTTAAACGAACTTGCAGTGATTGTACGTGACGTTTCGGTCAGCAGATCGCGACCTTCTCTAGAATTTGGAAAATGCAACAACTAGATTTTCCAGCATATTATATTTTCATATTTTAACAAAAATTTTATCAAATAAAATAATAAATAACTTCAATTTCATTTGTTAAAAGAGAATTAAATTTATTATTTTAATTTTTTCCGAATGAAGCCTTGAGTTAGATTAAACAACATTAATTAATATTGTATTTGATAATCTAATTTTTTATGGGTTCGGATCCCTGGGAAAAAATATAATTTTTTTTCTTTTCAATGTGACTTTCCAATCGTTAAAATATAATAAATAATAAATATTTTTTTAACACCTGAAGCTAAACACATAACAACAATTTGATAGAATATAATTTTTTATGAAAAAATTAGCATCTTAGTAATAAAATAGTCATGATAATGAGGACCTCCTTACATCATTTATTTGCAAATATTTCGCATCGCCTATCGCCTAAGTATTTTCCCTGCAAAATATGATTGGTGGGCTTTCGTAGAAGAGATGAGAATATCTACAAATAAAAAAATAAATGATGCAAGATAGTGAATATTCATAGTTATTTTATATCTTCTATCCTGAGATATGATTTATTATTTTTTAAACACATTAAAAAGCACCCACCCCGTAGTCGAGAGGTTAAAGATATTGACATTGTCAACATTGAAATCTTCAATTAAGTGGGTTCAGATCCCATATCCATTGAAAATTTATTTAAATGAATTAGATACCAATTGATATAAATAAATATACCTGGATAACATGTATCTCAAATTATATAATTGAATTGTTTCAAGTTTATATAGCCTCAGATGCGAAAAGACTTAAAAAAACATTTAAAAAAATAATGCTCATATATGCACTTTGTTTTGACAACAGATCAGGTCTAGAACAAGGTTACGAACTACCAACCGAAACATTGTTTTGAAAAAATTTTAGTTTTTGTCTACTGCATATTTCTATCTATCTTTGCATAATATTTTTTTTTCTCAAAGTCATTTAAACAATTTATTTATACATTTAATTTTTAATGCTTTCATTTAATATTATATGAATTAAATTTTATTTTATTGTTAACTTTATTAAAATTTTATTCACATAGATTTTTTTTTTAAACTGGCCAAAGAGACAATTTATATTTAAGGTTCAAAATTTAAAATATTCTGTATATTGCGCACTTCCCATTTTAATATGCTTAGAATTAAATATATATATATATATAAATACAGTGTATAATCAATATACATTTTTTTGAAGGATTTTTATAATTATGAATTGAATGCACTTACACTTAGTCTTGGTCCAAAAAAACTACAATAAGTTTGGTGGTTTATGTATGAGATGTTAATTGAATGCTTGTTTTGTATTAAATACAAAGAATGAATGTTTTTAGATGTGGTGTATATAAAAAATCTTTAGACATCAACTTTTAAATAGAATTTTATCTTGACACAAAATAATTTTATTAAATCATTTGATTTTTTCAAAACAGATATATATATATATATTATAGATATATTCATATTCTAAAAAAATTTATAATTATTGTATTTTTTATTATTCAGGAATTCATATCCCTTATAAAACTGTATCATATTCAACTTAAATCCATATCGATTATCTTTTTCATAATCAAAATTTCTATTTCAGTATAACATTACTTAATTCTACGCTACAAAATATGATATAGTCTTTGTGCAGGGAAAATATGAATTAAGAATATTGTATATATACATTATATCTGATATTTATAAATAGAATCCAGGTAACCTAGAGATTTTAAGTAAGTATAATCGGGAATTTCAAGTAATTTAATAAAAGTGATATTAATCACAATATTATGTAATTATATATATTATATCCAAATATAATATATATAATAATAAATTTATATCAGATTTATCAAATTTTTTAAAAACAATATTTTTTAATTTTGATTTCAAATAATTTTTAAACAAAAAGTTTGTAAAATCTGATATGGCACCCAGAGGAGCTTTCGAGCGTAATATAAAGAATATTAAGACTCAAATTAATTTTTGCAATACAAATAAAATTAATTTTGGTCAATTTATATAATAGTAATCAATAAAATAAATCTGAATATTTTTTATAATATGAAAAAAAAACAATTATTAAGTTGCCCGAATTTATATAATAAAATTAAAAAAATAAAAAAATAAAAAAATCACTTCCCATAAAAACAATCAAATTTTAATTTAATTCATGTTCAAGCGGAGTCAAAAACGGTTTAACGTGCAAACGATGTAATTCAAAGTATTTATATTATTTTTCAAAATCTCGATTAATTTTGATCTGTCATTTATGTTAAAAGGCAGCTAACAATGTTAATAAAAAAGAAAGAAAAACAACAATAGCATTTGTTGCTGTTATAAAAGGCGAGATCTTACATAAGAAAAAAATTGTTTTTTTTTAAGTGTTCATAATTTTAATTAGATTGTAGACCTAGTCATCTTTTAAATAGTATTTTGATTTTTTTTAATCCAATAAAAGGCCCTTTTCTTAAGGACACCAACGCTTTATTATATTCTCTAATTTAACCAATATATCTTTTATTTTTAAAAAAGGGCCGTATGAAGTTCAAAGCAATATTTTTAATTTTACTAATTGAAAGATCAACAGTATTTTTTTTTATTTATTATATTATTAAATAAGACGTAATTGTGATTAGTTTTCTTAAAAAATAGTTTTTAACTATTTATAAATAAGTAATTTGTTATTTTTTATTATCTATCAAAGAAAAATCCTCCCCAATAACAATATATTTTATATAATTTTAGTTTAAAAAGAATAGTCAAAACTATTTTTTAAGAATTTTATTGTTATCATTGTTATACTTAAAAAAAATCCTTAATATTATTTTTGAATTAATTTTTTTCTTTCATTTGTTAATAATATATATATTTATATAAATATATATATATATATAAAGAAAAAATGTTCAAAAATTCTATTATTTGGTTAGAAAAAACTTTTGGTCTTTCAATTATATAAAATATTGCAATTATTACTGCGTGATTACGCTCAAATTCTTGCGCCAAATAATTAAATAAAGCATTCCAAAAAAATAAAAAATAACAATGTTGGAACTTTGCGTTTTATGATAATTTTAGTTCAATATGTCGCAGTATTTATATTTGTTATTCATATTTGCAAAAAAAAAAAAAAAATTAAAAGTAAAAAAAAAAAAAAGAGGAAATCAAATAAATCCATATTTTATTGTCAATTTAATTATGTGACATTAAATATTTTGTCGATCTGCTCTTTAGCCTGAACGCCTTATCTTTTTTTAACCTGCTTTAATTATATTTATGATATCATAGATAGATATATCATTCTTCAAAAATGTTTGTCATAATTATGTTATATTTATTGAATATGAATTTTAGTCTAAGTACATGGATTTCACTTTTGTTAGCAATATAGATTTCTTTCAGGCGTTTCCTTAAATCATCTAATATATTATTATTATACTTGCCATCTAAAAAAAAATTATTTAATTTATATTTAATTATCTTTGTTTTTATCTTTTGATAGTTATATATCAGTTTATCCAGTGAATCAAATTCATATTCATTTTTCATTTCTACTTAAGTTATATTCGAATAATAAACCAATTGCCATTATGTATTTTATTTTATGTTTACTTTCTTTACTTCCTTATTATCAAAATATTTAAAAAAAAAATAAAAAAAAATAAATGTAGGAGGCGATTTAAATTAGAAATTTAGATTCTATTCCCGAGTTGACACAATCTAATCTATCTTTGGGCATATATCAAAATTTATCACTAGTGCCTATTTTCAGGTTAGGAAACGGGAACCTAGTGAAAAGAAAAATAATTGGGAAGAATCTTGGATAGGGGAGTTAAAAGTTTAAAAAGAAAAAAATCTGGTGAGACGGCTTCACATCATACAACTTTCTCTTATCTAAGTTTGGTCAGGTGCTGTTACACCAGTTTTTTTAGTGTCAGGTCATCTAGGTTCACAATTTTATATTACCTTTTATTTTTAGAGATTTTCGTTTGTGTATATAAATCAATTATCAATATTATAAAAAAATTAAATTAATTTTAAAAATTGGAATAGAAAATTATATTCAATTTCAAATATGTATACTTTGTTACCATGTTAAATACTAAATTTCCACACTATTTTGAGGTGGAAAATGATTAATATATCTCAAAGATTATCTAATTTATTATATGTAGAGCTAATTTAATTAAAACCGTCAGAATAGTTTAAGGGAAATTCATCCTTAAACAAAAAGTACATTAGTAAAATGGAACCCAAAGAATCTTGGGGGTTTAAAGATCGTCTATTAAATAATGGTTTTAGAAATTTTAATCAAAATCGTTATAGTGAATTTTGAGAAAATCGAAAAAAGTACATCGGTAAAATACTAGTACTCGTTAGTTGATTTCATTCAAAAGCTTTGAGGCGCAAATGACGGGTACCTAGCTTAAATATAAAGTTTCATCCTCAAACATTTTTCTTCTTGAGAAAGTAATGTGATGTGCTGTCACACCAGATTTTTTATGTCGATATATTTTTTCATTTTGATAGTATACCTCGAAAGATATATAGACAAATGTCAGAATGGTTTAAACAAAATTCGCCAAAGACAAAAAGTATATAGAGAAAATGAACTCCAAACACTGGGGGATAAAGGTTAATTTTCATAGATCATCTAATAAATAATTGTTTTATGAATTTTAATCAAAATAGTACATTAAAGTACTAGTACTCGTTAGCCGATCTTATTCAAAAACTTAAAGCCGCAAGCGGCATTGTTACCTAGCTTAAATATAAAATTTCAACCTCAAACTTTTTTCGTTTTCAAGATATCTTGTTCACACCCCCACCCTTTTGCACGACCGATTTTTTAGATCCAAGGGGACTTCAAAATCTCGCATCGATTTTTTTATAGATATCAATACTTTCACTATACTATACTTTATATTACTATATACAAATAGAAAAGAGAAAGTAAAAACCTTTTTATAAAAGTTAATTTTTCTGGTTTATTTGTTAATAAATTTTCTTCTAAAATTAATTTTTTTATTTTTAGTTTGATTAAAATTTTATAAAAAAAAAAAATGAATAGTTTTAGGTAATATCAGTTATATATTAAACATGTTTTATTATTAAAAATTAATTTTTCATTCAATTTAACTGACTTTGACAATATAGTATGAGAGTAACAATTCAAATAATTAAAAAAAAATAAAACAGAAAAGGGAATATTTTCATAAAATTTAAATTTATTTTTTAATATATCAACTCTTAATATTTCCTTAAATAAAAAACTATTCATTTCAAGGCCAATTTATTTTACAACTGGGCTAGATTGCTGTAGAACTTTTCAAAAAATATTTTTTTAAATTTTCATTATTCTGATCTATTCCATTGTCCCTTTTCTTTTACAAATTATATTATATTTAGCGATACAAAAATTATTTTAAAGAGTGATAAAGAAATTGCCTCTTCCAACCTCGGATACTAGCCTGTGCGGATACTAATTAATTTTCCCTATAACTATAATTACTAGCCCCACAATATGTGAATGTCATTTATATAAAATTTATTTTATCTTTATATACTTGATATCTTATAATTGATGAAGCAAGCTTCTTATGATTATTGTAGACTAAGTTCTCCTTTTTAAATTTGCCGCCACTTTAACTAACTACTTGTCTTTCTGTTTCAGATATTGAAACATTTAATTGATTTTATATTTGATACAATAAAAAACAAAATTAAAAGAAAAATTAATAAATTGAAGAAGAAAGATTTTTTCTCGATGTTAGTTGATGAGGAGGAGAGTGGATTGCATTTGATGTTGGCAGTGCTCCACTCCCCCAGACACCGACTCCCTCCGGCTTCTCTTCATTTTCTTACTATCGCTTGTCAACTCTTGTCATTTATTCTTCATTTTGATTATTCCACCCAACTTCACTACCAAAACACATCAAAGGTAATTAATTTTTTTTATTTTCATAATACAAACTAATCACAAATACCCATTAATAAATTTAAGCTTTGATTTTTATACACCATCCACCGACCGGCTCCATTTCTTTTCTAATCCCTACATTTTAAAGAAAAAAGTCCAATAATATTAATAATTCATTAAATTAAAGATTAATTATCTCACCCGATTTTTAATATTTATTCATCTAATTTAATTTTCTATTTATATGCCTTTCGTAATATATGACTCATATCTAAATTTTTCATTTTTTTTTTTTTAGATAAAGGTAACCAAAATAGATGAATATCAAATTATTAATATTAATCGATTTTTTTGTCTTATTTTTATTTACAGAGAAAACGAGAAATAAATTAATTTTATTAACAGATGTATAAGTAGGCTGATGAACTATGATTCATACACCTATAACCTATGTAACTTTCTAATTTTAATAAAAAATCACCTTACAAAAAAACACCACTTAAAAATTATAAGAAAAAAAATGAAAGGGTTTCATTTATTTTATTTTAAATAGATTGATCAAAAAAACTTTTTGCTTGAAGGGTGGGGTTAATAAAGACCGACTCATTATTAGATCAAATTTGGTATGGCGAGATTTTGATAAGATGAGCAGAAATTGTTATATTATTATTAACAATACGAATTGTCTATTTTCAAGGTAGCATCTGTGTGTCACAAATCAAGGATTAGAAAACTTTCCATTGTACACTTATTGAGTTTTTCTTCAAAATTATTAATTATTAAATTTTAGAGAGAAACTTTTCAATTAAAAATAGTTTAAAAATTTGTTATATTTTTTTTTATAAATTAGTTTTTCCAAAAAAATGAAAAACAATAAAATTCTCTTTATTATCTAATTTGATTCTAGCGGTTATATTTTCACCTATTTTCCTTTTTTAATTTTTATTTTGGCCTAGTTTTTTGGAATTTTCTTAAACTCTCACACCCTGGAAACTCCATTTATTGTCATGGAATGAATGAATAAAAGGATGAATTATCGATTCTATTTCCGAGATAATAAATTTTAGCCTTTTCAAAGCCCTATTTTAAGGTTCATTGAACACCCTACCCTTTCATTTTTTTACTATTTCATAGATTTTATCATCTCAACTTTTCGTACAAACATTTGAATCATAAAAATAATGTTATATAATTCGCGCCCACCGCAAAATAAGTAAACATTCTCAATTATTAATAGATTTCCATACTCTCCTCTCCCTTTGAATTACAGATGATTTTTCATATGCCTCGTTTCTTCGTCCCCTTCTCCTGGGAACTTGCCATCTTTTAAACACCTTTATTATTCTATTATACAACACTTTTTTCATTAATTTTCATCTTATATAAAATATTTGATTTTTAAAATTACTTTTTGAACGGAAATATTTATTTAGAGGAAATAAACATATCCTGTCTTTTTAGATAGGATGTCAACTTGAAGTTGAATATTAAAAAAATTTTCATTTAATAAAGAAAAAATTTCTTATGAGTTTGAGTTTTAAAATAAGATTAAATTTCTTTTTTGTAAACATGTCCAAACAATCGACGAATCATGATCTTTTTTGCACCACGGATTCATTTTTTTACAACCTCCTAATGTAAATCAATATGATAGATTATAGTAGTGATTTCATTCTTGGCCTCTACTTTTCAAAACTGAGGGTATTCAAACCCCTTTATCATTTTATTTCCAATTAATTTTCTCGGTTTGGATTCAAAAATAAAATACTATATTTAAATTTATCTTATCTTTTTCCTACTAGCGTTTTTTTTGTATTTTTATTTTTACAACGGATCTTCTGGAAAATCACTCGAGGACTTCCCCAGGTCCACCGATCAATCACAGCTACAAAAAAATCGTTTATGCTTATTAATATAATTATCATAATACAATTATTATAAATGTCTATATTTTATAGTCAATTTAGAAACTTTCACACGTGAGATAAATACACTATCCACCCATTTCCAACGTATTTGGCCCATTTTACCATGGATATTAAGGAAGAGGGAGAATTGTTTATTGTTTAACCATGAATATATTATTTCGAATTAAATAAATTTAAAACTTAGTACAAATAAATTTTTTGAAACTCAAGTGCCCCCCCCCCGGGCCTTTCTCTAATCTGACCCTACTTTCCACAACATATTTGAAAATGACTCCTCAAACATTAAAGAGCAAAATAATAATAGGAAATAATGCACCCCCTTCCCTGAAAGCACCAATTTTGTTACAGTCCAACAGAAGTGTACTCGAAATAAAAATTGAAAAAAATGAGATGAACAGGAAAAATTTTTCCAACCCTGGACTGGATTTGCCTAGGGTCTCAGAAAGTTATGCCCAGCCAAGCAAGCCGGGACAATTGACTTCCTGTATTTTTCTACTGCACACCAATTTAAAATTTTCTCATAATTGCACATATTCATGGTTTAAATTAAATAAGATTTCTGAACATACACTGCAATTAAATAAGTCTCTTCAAAGATGAATTTACTAATTTGTTACAGTTAACAACCACTGGAGCATATCATTAACATCGTTATGCTAATATTTCCATTAGGAAAATTCAACATTCAAATGTTGAACCAACGTTTTTTTCTCATGACATTTTTAGAACTCTTATATTATCAATCATTTTCCAGCTTTCAAAATTCACTCAAGTGGATGCATCCTTCAAAGTTGTTATTCATACTTTTGACTAATGCATCCATAAATCCTTGAGTTTTTGCTTATATACTAGTATATCTCTTTTTTTATTTGAAAAAATGAATTTTTAATTAATGGTTAAATTGTATCCTTTTTCTTTATTTCCATTCTCGATCATTAACTATGATTATTATTATTTTAAAATAGTGGAATTTTCTATGAATAATTAACTTGAAATTTAATAATATTATTCTTATAAATGATTTGTTTTTAAATTTTTAAATTGTTTTCTTAATATGAAGAGGCTTTTAATGAATTTAATTTCTGTCTAATTTATTCATTTAAATATTTATTTCATTTAAATAT
>JAAAKE020088467.1:0-21415 GCA_010014785.2 Anisolabis maritima | reverse complement strand
AACTCGAAGCCTTAAATTTAAACAATGTAAAATGCATTTGCCTTGTGCAAGATTTGTATATATAAAAATATGAAATATAACTCTTATTATTATTATATATTTAGAAGACCTACATGAAATATGATTGTGGGTGTGATTATGATATGTGGTGGGGGTAGTATATATTAAGACTTCCAAAAATGTTTATAATCATAGCCTGAAGCATAGGTAATACAACTAATTTCCTTCAGTATACCCTCATTAATTATGTACTTTTCCATTTTAAAATTCTTTTGGCCAAGTTTTAGACTAGAAACCAAAAAAATTTGATCTATTTAATAATACCAAGGAAGGATCGTTAAATTGTTAAACGTTTTTTTTTTTTTTTTTTTTTTTGGATGATTTTCATTTTTTTTTATTATTTTATTAAAACGGAATATGAAATTAGTTATTAAAACAATTCTCTTAAAACAATTTTGATACTTTTTGGAAACCAAAATAAGTTTATTTATTGCTAAGTGAAAAATTTTTATTTAAAAATTGGTCTGGTCAAAGGAAGCATGCTCTGATGGCTCGGGCAGGCTGGAGATCACGGGTTCGACTCAAGGGGACCAGATTGTCACTTGACCCACAAAAATATACTCACAAAACATGTTAAATACTAATTTTTTATTATTTATTGGCAAATTATTTTTAATAGAATATACTGGATGGATGGATCATTAGGATTACACGCATGGATATTAAAATCTATCAAATAAAATATTTATTTATTCCCTCATTTCAGGATTGATAGAAAAAAAAAGATAAGACGAGAAAAAGAACGAAAATTCTACATCCTTTCCAAAAATAAAATTACGTTTTAAAACGAAAAAAGTATTGAATTTCAAATTTCTTCAAAATTCAAAAATCAACTATCACATTTTCTAGCACTTGTTGAAATATAATTTTTCCCGCTTGAAAACCCGCCTTTATGTAAATCAAATATTTTAAAGACTATAATTAATTTCATTAAAAAATAACTAATGCTCTAATTGTTTTCGCGATATTAAAATTTAAAATTTTTTTATGTTTATTCTTAACTACTACTTAATAACAAAATAACTTCCTCTTTAACCTGTTTAAAATTAGGGTGTGAATTTTTCATTGGTTCGATTCTTTATTAAAAATCAATTCAATGATGTCGCAATGATTTATTATCAAGCATTCTATTCTTCGAAGCTTCTTTAATTAACACCATGGATGTTACTTAATGATCTAAAGAATATACTTTTTTCGCCTCTCTCTTTCTTTCTCTTATGATATTGAAAATATTCTCAATTATCCTCAGTGAATCATTTTTCTGTTTTCGATTTGAGGCGTTGTACGAGTGTGTGAGAGTTTTTTCATTCGTTTGGCTCACATACCGTCAGAATGAGTCAGAGATCCTTAAATTGAATTGTCGTTATTCTTAATTATATTAGTTATTAGTTGCAATTGTTTATTAGATAGAAATGTATTAGCGATGCTAGTAGGTGTATGTTTGTCTCTTTTGGTGCACCCTCAGGTCTTAAGATGGGTTGTTTACTCCCCCCTACATTTATTAAGGGCCAAAAATAGTCTACGAGCAGCCGCCAGGACATTTTCCTTACTCTCTCTGCCACGTGTCTCACAAACGCATGAGTTTGGGACAATATGGGAAATTGGATCATTAATCATATCAACTTGGGGAAATTTTTTTAATGAATGATTTAAATTCATACATTGAGATTTTTCCAATATAAACAACAACTAAGTGTTTTATAAATTGTGAAATGAATAAAATTTAATGAAAATAAATTTCAGACTGGAGGAAAGATTTTTTTTAATGCTAAGTTATATAGTTGGGAAATTTTGTAGATGAAGAGAGAGATAAGAAAGTAGCTAATGACATTTCATTTATTAAGAGTTGCAGTGATTGACATTTTGGTCTCGGTTCACATCCTCAGAGCTCCAAATGGGAAAGTGCATCCAATAAAAGAAATTATTCAAATTTGTGGGATTGGTATATTTACTGTTCTAGTAGTTTTTTTTTCAGTCTTCCTAAAGATGAGCCATGATAACAATGTTGGCCTTATACTCATTACATAGTACATGAAGATAAGGACATTGATTGATTTAATTTCATATAAATTATATTTTTAAGTCTCAGTGACCACTTAACGCTTTTATTGCATTAGCTATTCAAAAATATTTTAAGATAAAAAAATATTTTCCTCTCCTTAGAGAATTTTTAAATAAAAGCGGTTTTTTAAAAAAATATAATATAAAAAAAGTTAGAAAGGGACTTGAGATGATACAATCATTTAGAATCAAATTTTAAAATGATTTTTTAAATTATTTTCTAATAAGTATATAGAAATTATTTTTTACTAAATTGTATTGTAATCGAAATTGAGTTTCTGTAAAATCTCAAGTCTCAAGCCCAGCACGTCTCCAATATAGGGTAACAAACTAGGGTAGCAAACTTGCGTCCAAGCGAGAAAATGGAGAAAGGTTGAGAAACGTTGCTCTAATTCAATGAGAAGTGTTTTAAAATTTGACTACAAGTAAGCAACTGAAATAAAAGCGTTTGATATGTATTTTAATAATGAACACCATATTTTTTCTAATAGCTGAATATTTATTTCAATAATCAGCGATAAGATCGGAGAGTATAACAAAATTGCACTTAATAAACAGAGCCCAATTCAATTATATATGCTATACAAATTTACAGAATAAATAATTTGAAAAGAATCTAGTTCATGTCACGAATTCTGTGTTCCCGTGTGAAGACCGACAATATAAACTGGAAATTTGATAAATTGATAGCGTGGGGGATGGGGAGGGCATGATGGATCCAAATGTCTATAATAGTCTACCTAAAATCAAATTCGGCAAATCAACCAAATAATTGCATGCATTTTAGAAAGCCAATTATTTCAATTTTGGTGAAACGATCCCAGATCTGAAATTTTATTTGGTAAAAATTGCTCGAAATTAAAAGTTCCAAGCTGGTATTTTCATGGTATATGCTAATTTTAAAAAAATATTGCAAAATGCATCATAGACAATTCTTTTAGTTGGATGTAAATTGAAACTTCTCTATAATTTAGTATTTCTTTGTTAATTGATAAATATCAAAATTTTTATTTTATCAAGAATGAAAGTTCAATTTCTTATTTATTTCACAAAGATCATAGTAAGCATGATTAGGTAATGTTAAAATTCCCAATACAATTCAAGAAAAATGGTCTAATATTATTCGTTTATTTTGAATTTAATATTTAATAATGTCTATACCTAGAGTGATATAATAAATCCTAATTTATGACCGTGAAAAATTTTCTTCGCCTCGTTAAATTAAAAAAATATATAAAATACTGAAATATAGTAAATCTAAGGTTTGGCCCGGAACTAATTAATAGAGAACTAATATTTGGATGTGAAGACACTTTTAAAATAAGATTTTTTTAAAAATTCTCAAACTTTCCGAGAGGGGGAAGAAATTTCAAATGGCGTCCGAATTTAGCGTGACGGCTTTTCAAATACTCCTTCATAAATTCATTATTATTTGTTTTAAAGCCTTCAGCGACATATTAAACTGTTTCTAAAATAATTCTATACAATTCTGATACTTTTATAAATTTTCGAGAAGTCAACAGAAATGGCACTTTTAATTTTGTTGTTTTTTTTTTTTTTATAACATTTTAGCAATAAGGATGGATTAAATCCATAAAACCCAAAGATAATTTAGTTTCTTTTTAGCTTTAATTTATATTATATTAATTAAAAAATTTTAATTAGATTATTTTGATGTATTTTGCGAATTAATTCCAATCGGGCTCGCTAGAGTGCAGCATAAATTTAAGTTGTAACATTGTGAGTGAAATAAAACTCATTCTCTTAAATTAATAATTATTTAATCTACACGGCGAGGAAGACAGAAGCCAATTTATGAGTAGGAAATATATGCCTTGTGCAAAATATATATATAATGTTTTAATTTTCAAATAAATTTTTCAAATTCAATTAATGTACAAGAGTTTTACTTACTTTTGAAGTGGAAAGGGTACAAAAGATTTCCCAAGATGTTAAAAAAATTTCAATCTTATTTAAATAATTTAATATTATTCTATTCTATCTAATCCTCTTTTGATTTTCCTCTCAGTCTCTTGAATTTATGTTTCTTGGCACTTGTTTCAGAATGTAGAGTTTGTTTATTATAGCCTGCATTATATTTGTATTTTATTGTTAATTTTAGGATGCCTAAATAACTCACAACTCCAGAGATAGATCGTTAAGTAGCTCTCAAAATATCTAATTTGGGATCAAAAGTAAGTAAATATACATATTTTGTTCTATAAATAATAGTTAGAAAACAATTAAATTTAATTAAGTAGCAATAATTGTTTAGAAGAAAGTATTACAAATTTTAATAAAATAACTAATCTTTGAAATCTGTTACGTAATTAAATAGTGAAGTTATTTTTTCAAAAGTTATTTGGGTTGCTTATTTTCCAGATTATACACTGTCCAAAATTTTTAATCTCGTCTGTGGGAGGCTGTGCCGTGGCTAAAACATTTTTAGAAGGGAGGAGGGAGAATATCAAAATTAATAATAAAGGTAAGAAGTTTGAGGAGAAACTAGAGCAAAACGTTTCCCAAATTCGATTTCTTTAGACAAAATTTGCCAATTTTATGTGTTTTGGTTAAAAATGTTAATCAATACCAAAAGTTAACGTTTTTAGTTCATTCTATATTTTTTTAAGTAAAAAATAGATCTTAGTTGGATGTTTTTTGCCCTTGAGAAAAATTTTTCTTTCTTACTCTCTCCGAATTCCTTAAATTATTCTCTTCCAATAATTTCTACCAAAAATAAAATTTTTTAAAAGAAAAAAGTTTCATGACTATTTTTCTTTGCTCCAAGACAACACTACATATCCAAAAACTCTGAATTTTATTCCCGTAATGGAATTAATTTCAATAATAATAATGTATATCTCTTTTCCTATTTTCATTCTCCATATACAGTATAAACTAATGAACTATAATTACATATTGATTACAATATTATTTGGAATAATGATTAAACACCAGCTCAGATGTAAGGTTTCCAAATTAAACGTTGCATTCACATTTCATTTTATTAATGGAAATATTTTTAACTATATTCTTAAATGAAACAGGAAAAATTTTTATTTTTCTAAATTGTTGCCAGATGCTGGCAATGAGATGCAGTAATTTGTAAAATAATTAAAAGAAATTTATTTCAATCTTCAGGGAAAACTCGTTTAAAATTTCTGAATGGACAATTTTTTTTTTTATTCCTTTAATCAACGATGAAATATACTTTTAAAATTTTAATAGTCAAGTTTAGGTTATAGGAAGCCTGAATAAATTATTTTTAAAGCATCTTTATAATACTTTGCAGCCAATAGAATATTTCCTTAACAAATTAAACTTGAAAAACAATAATATAAGAAAATTAGAAAAACTCATTGTGCCGAAATGAGAAATATTTTTAGTTTAATCTCTAAAAATTAATTAGAAATCGCTATAAAAGAAATAATTGCTTTTGTTAGTGAGAGAGGGCCTCTCCAAAAAAAGGTCGAAATACAAAACCTCTCTAGCCATTTGGACACTTTTTTTTGGTGGACCCCAAAGGCCAGAGACACATTTTATGAGCTCTCGTAAAGCATATTAAGTATATCTTAAACAAAAGACTATTTTCGTGTTTTATTTTTTGCTCTACTTGAAAATCTTTTTTCCTAGAATTGACATTGCCTCTTTATTTTTTTTCTTCCTCTTTCTTATATGTATTTTTTTTTAATGAAGTCTATTTTGTTTTCTCATTATAGATTTAAATTTGGTTTTTTATATGGACGAGAATTACACAGAAATAATATATATATATAAAGCACGGATAAAAATTCTTTAAAATACAAAAATATTTCAAAAAAAAGAACTGTACCAACAAGGATGGGTATAATCGCGATCATTTTGTATCTAAATCCCTAGATTCGATCCGAGAAATTTGGATTTAGATTGAAATTCTCTTAGCAATAAAGTTTTCTTGAATCGAAATTCAAATTCTTCAAATCTATCGATTGTTGATCCTTTTATCTAGTCCCTGGATTTTAAATCCTTTAAAAAAAAAATTATATTTATATTTGGTGAGACATGTTGCCAATTCGTTGCCTTAAAATGCCCTTTCTATCAGTAACCATAACTCGTCATCTATCAATAATTTTACAAGATTATATATCATCTAACAAATTGTAAGTAGACTTTATTTTAGATTTTTTTAGCTTTTAACAATTTTTCATTTTAGATATATTAAGTATAAGGAGGAGGGTGGAAGAGATAAATAACAAGTGTACACCGGCATCTGAAATAAGATGTACCAGTATATTTAAAAGTCGAAGTTAGAAGTTAAATTATACTGAATGGCTTTGCTACGTTTTCGGTACGAAAAGAAGAAAAATTAATAAAAAAGAAAAAGATCTAATTTTTCAATTTCACAGGCTCTTCTCTATTAAGGGTTAACTGAAAGATAATAACGGGAAATGGAGAAAAAACCAGCCGCATCCACTTTATCAAACTTTAATACAAATATTTCGAATTGCCTATGCATTTTAAGTATCCGACATTCATCTTCCGTCCAGGTAAATTTTTTCTGTAGACTATTTAATAAAATTATGAACATAAATATCTGGTACGGATGACATCGATTGGGAGTAGGCAGGCTACTCTACTCCTGCGTAGGCAATTCGAGACATTAAAATTTATTTGTTGATCTGAAAACGATATATTTTTTCTCCATTTCCCATCCAGTAACCCTTCGAGTTATGAAATTGTAAATTTACAATTAGATAACATGTAAGAGATTTATATAGGGAAAAATTTTTATCCCATATGCATACCTCAGTAAACATGAAAATGACGCCCAAGAAATTTTTCGTTTCAAAGACCAAATCACTTCATTCAATAGAGAGAGCATGATTAAAAATTTATACATTAATATTGAGTAAAATTTCTTAAATAAAATAATTAAAATTATTTAAATGAGTGCAATCTTTATTAAGGAAACTTTGTAGTTTAATTTTTCTGTTTTTAATTCATCATTAATTTCGATTAATTGCTTCAGAGCTCCTCTAAAGCATGCGTAGTAGTAAAAATTAATAACTGAGCATGGTCATTTCTAGAGTAATTAAAAGAAAGATACATTTGTGATCCGAATAGAAAATAATTTCAGCAACTTATGGTATTTTGGCGAATGAAATGTTTATTTTTTAGTCTAAGATTAAACATCCCCGTCCTGGTTCGAGCAAGGAAAACTCCATGTATGCCCAATCAATACATTTTAAATTAATTACATTTTTCATACTCACTGTGTAATATAATTATTTAATGAAATTTCCGTTATTAAATTAACCTGCTAATTTATTTATTAAATTTATGCAAACTTTTGATAATTTATAATTGTTTTTAAAGATAAACATATTTAATTATTTTATTTATTATAGAAACTCTATGATGCTTATCATTAATAATTAACATCAAAGAATATTTCTAACTAACCAAATTTAGAATTTTTTATTGAAAATAATTTTAAAGATAAGGAAGGAATTAGGAAATTTTATAAACTTTGATCTTTTCTAATACGTATAAAAAAAATTTAGAAACTTTCCAAATCAATTTAAAATTCTAAACACTTGTATATTTTCTATTTCTATGTCATTTAAATAAGTATCTATGGTAATCGTCGTCTAGGATCCTATATCTAAGGAGGAATAAAATATTTCTCTTTAAAAAAAATTGTAGGATTTTTATGACCGTTGATGATGGAATTGAATAAATAAACATTGCGTTATTGTTTTATTCAAAAAAAAAAAAAAAATTCCCATGAGAATCGAAATGTTTTTTGTTATTCATTCTGGATATTTCATAGAGAAAACAATTTATTCATCGGTTCGATTTATCTCGATATTTTTATGGATCTGGCCAGAAAATAAAATTCACACTTAAACGAGTTTAATTTAAATACAATTATCTTGATCATTAATTTCTTTTACTTGGATGATATATTCGTAAATTGAGAGAGAGAGAGAGAAAGAGAGAGAGAGTGATTATGCAAATTGTGATTATTATTTAATTCAATTGGCTTATTTTTAAATGAATTTAAATATATATTTGGAAATGTAAATTATTCAGTTGAATCTACTTACTTTGGATGATATGAGGGTGAGCGTCGGCGAAGATTCCTGTAACAAAAAAATAATTAGAATAATTTTTTGGAAGGATTAAGGCTAATAAGATGATTTTTAAATGAGATAAGATAAAAATAAGATGGGACGAAATGAATAAAATTTTCCTCTAATTCAAACATTGAGAGTATTGATAGGAGTCAATATTATGATAAAATAGATTTAACTAGAGTCCCGCCCTCCCCCATGGCCGAGAGGTTAACGATAGTGACATTGATAATAATGATAACTTTCAAAGCCAAGAGATATGGGTTCGGATTCCAGGCAATTTGATGAAAATTTATTTAAATCAATTGAATACCAATTGGTGTAAATAAAATTGCTCGGATAATACTTATCGTTATTAAAATAAATTTGTAATAGTTTAATGTCTATATGGCTTCAAATGCCGAAGAGACTTAAAAAAAACTAGGGCCTTTCCTACCTCAAAATATTTTTTAGCCCAACGGAAACAAAGGCAACTGGGTACGCCAGTGAAATAGAAAAATCCAAGGTTCTTAAAATATTGATAAACGAATATTTTGTTAATTTATTGGATGAAATCTCCTCCTTCAGTGGCGTTCGCTCAACCTGTATATAGAGAAAAGAGTAAATGTATATGGGCCTGGTCTCTTCCAGATCCTTTCACTTCAAAATCATATTCATGCACATGCTATCAAGGCAAGATTATTTCATTAAATAAAGAAGAAAATAAGAATTTGGATCATGTATGCCATTTAGATTCTCCTTTCATCAAAGTTGGCTACACCTACCTCTTGGGGTATGTGATTGTTTAGGGTAGACGCAATAAAAAAGCACAATGGCAGAAAATATAAATTTTTGCAATAAAAGCAACAAAAACTAAAATATTGATTCATATATGATAGAGAGTTCTTCCATGTGGCTTGGATGTAGATTTTTAATTGGATAAGTAAAGCGGGAATCTCGTTGAACAGGCAGGGGATTGAAATAAAAAAGTATAACCTGTTGTCAACTTTTGAGCGTACGTCACTCATTCTGAGGAGTAACAAATTTGCCATAAGAATATAGATCATAGGTGTTTCATTTTTATATCATGTTTCTTTTGGGTATGTGCAGTTTAGTATTTACGAATGATGGAACCACGACGTGGCTAAAAATGAAACACCTAACTGTATTCTAAAGAAAATTTTGTTAGCCATGAGGCTGAGATGTACACTCAAACGTCGACAACAGGATATATATATTATTTCAATCACGTGGCCTTTCCATTATCAGATATAGAGTTCTTATGGTTCCTTTCGGGAACCGCTGATCCAGTTATTAGGATCCTCACAATAATGAGCTCCTATAATATATGAGCAGTTGCATTTTAGAAGGAAATTAATAAGATTAATTGATTTTAATAACTCTCTATTTTGGAGCAAAGCGTGTCAAGGATTTTGAAGTGTTCAAAGAAATTTTATCATATTTTTTATTTAGAGATGTTGTATGTGACAGATTTTTTTCAAAAAATTCAGTCTAGAATATATTGGTTTGGAAATGAGAGCCCCGGTGAAGATAGAAATTCGATTAGCAAGTAATTAGAAATATAAATAAGCCGCCGTAAGAAGAAACTAGAAATAGCAAAATTATATTCAAGTAATCTATTTGCACTGGATCGATGGATTGTGAAATGTAAGAATGTACTTTGGACAAACAAGCAAAGGTGGACCAATAAACTAAACTATGTGAATGATCAATATTTAAGCAGGTAAGGGTTCTAAATTTAAGACTCATTCGTAAGACATATACTTAAAAGGGTAGGTCTCCAGAGAGAGCAACAAAAAATGTGTTGGTAGTGAAAAGGTTGGAAGTTTAATTGATAGATTGATGGCGTCGGAGGCATTCCTGCCGTTAACAAATTTTATGTTTTTCTAGCAGTTTGTTAATAAATTTTAGATTGGGATTTCGGAACTGAAGCTTTCACAATCATTATTATTAATAATTACCTTCTAATTGTGATCTATTTGTATAAATATTGCAATACTTTTCGGGATTCATTCTGTCTCCTTTATCAGCTTCAAGATTTAGCTACAATTGAACAAATTTACAATTTGAATATGGGCTGACCAACCAACTACAATTATAATATTGTGTGTGTAGCTACCTAATTTTATCTGAAGAAGGTTTAAAATGAACGTGAAACGTATTGTATACACATACATTATCATAAGCTAATCGGGGTATGTATCTGGATTCTTTAGTTAAGGCTCTCTACCCTAATATTTGTTCAGTGATACCATGAAAACTTGCAGAAACTCGTTAGTGTTTGATTGCTGGAAGATAGACAACCAAAAAGACCAACTCACTACTTTTACGATTAATTGCTCCAGATCGATATGCCGATGTTTTGTTGTTAATATTTAGGCAGATTAAACAACGATATGTGGTCCATTTTAGAGAAGCTGCGAATTACTCGAAAAATAGATAAGTGTGTTAGTCTTTTAGGTTGCTTACTTTCTAGCAACTTAACGAATTTCTACATCTCCTTGTATATTCCATTGTTGAAATTTTTAATTCATATAGACTTTAAACAATTTTATTTTATACATCATCCAAGTTTAACTATTTATATCAATTGCTATACAACTTTCATTGGAGTGTCTGGGATGAGAACGAACATCTCTTGTCTTTTAAGGTTATCAATGTTGACAATGTCAATACCTCTTAGTCATGTTATTGCTTTAAGGCCTTTAATAAAAGTATTTTTATTTAAGTTTGTAAATCAATAGAGCCATTTTAAATTTTATTAGACACATTCAAACATTGATTCATCTTTGCTCATATTATAATTGCAGAAATACTGATACAAGTTGAGGATAAATATTACTTTGATGGTTTTCGGATTGTTATAGAACAAAAGAATATGTAAATAAAATAAATATCTATGTATACATAAATGACATCTTGATATTTTGTTTAAAGAAATTTTAAGCCCACAATACATTAGTTGACGCGGAAGTAAATAAAACAAAATGAGAGAGGAACAGGGATTTCCTCTTCCATTTTCATGTCGTTAAACTTGGAATAAAGTAAAGTTTATCCCCCTTTTTTTTACTGAATTTTGAAATACGTCTTTTTTGAAGATCTTATATCACTTTGATTCCTTAATATTTTGACGATAGGACCATGACAGCAATAACGAAACGAGATAAAATCTTATAAATAATAATAAAAATTTTTTTTATTACATTATATATATATATATATATATACTTTCAATGGCAAAATAAGAAAAAAAAAGCATATAAAATATAGCTTGAGATTTTTATTTCCAACTTAATGAACTTATTTTTGGCACGTGGTAGTGGGACTAGATTGGCAGCTGTCACAGAATCCCGATGCATTGTTTTCGTTTTCTTTTTCTTTTTATTCTCCCCTCTTTCTCCTCTTTTCCCTCTTCTCTTCCCATTCCGCAAGATGTTTGTGTTGTCGTTTTGATATAAAAAAATTTTTTTTGAAAGTTCAAATAGAATAAAAATAGCATTAAATCGACAGGGCGGACAAGCGGCGCCCGTGGGGTTGATGACCCCTCCGAAATGCCTTTTTGTCCGGGACCTGAAAAAAATGGGAAAAGATCCAGAGAGAAGCAAGAATCGTTTGCATTTGCAGATGACTCTGTTTTGTAATAACCATTTTCACACTCTTTCATTTTTTTATTATTATTATTTAAATGCTATTAAATTTTATATTTCTAACATAAAAAGTTATTATGTTTAGAGATAAAAAAAAATTTATTTAAATAAAATTATCGGATTTGAAATTAGTTTTTTTTTTTCTTTAAATGAAGTTTGAATTTAAAAAATTCCTTGGAAGTAATTAAAAATTCAGTTTCAGAGAAAAATTTTCTGGACAATCATAAAAATAATTAAGTAAAAAAGAAATTTTTAATAAAAAAATTATTAATTTGATTTATTTGTAATTTTTTTCGAAAAATAAGTTACTATATTTATTTCTAAATATCTGGCTGACAGGAGTGCAATCAAAAAGTCATCCAAATGCATTTTAATGCAGAGAATTATATAGTTATAAATTTGTGAAAAAAAAATTTAATAAATAAAAGGTAAAAAAAAAAGAAAATTATTTATAATTTTTCTTCACAATAATTATAAAGCATGCATTGCCTAATTTGGAAACGATTTCATTTAATTAATTCTAATCAATTCAACAAAATAGAAGCCTTGCTAATTAAAATTGTTAAATGTAATCATAATTTCATAGCAAATCATTTTTTTTTTAATACAAGAGAAAAACATTTTAACTAAATTTTATTAAAAAATTTTAATTAAAAAGGATAAATTTGTTTGATAAAAAATTAATTTCTAATGACCTTACGCCGCTTCATTCTCGCTATGCCATTATACATTTATACGGAGGTCGTATCGCAGTAATGAATGAAAAATGAAGTTATTTATTTTAGTAGAATTTTTATAAAATTAGGGAAAATTTAAAATAGTATTTATTATTTAAAAAATTAAATTTTTTTCAGAAACAAGTTTTTGATAAGAATCTCGGGCGAGAACAAGAAAATTATTCGCTAAAAAGTAAAATGTTTCCAGGCCTTAATTATATCATCTGCTGTCATTCCGTTTAAGACACGAATAAATTAATTTAAAATGAGAAATTCGCACGTCAAAAGAATAGATAATTAATGGACAGAACTATCTAAACATTACCTATTTTGATCAATTTTTCAAGAGAGAGAAAAACATGGTGGATGGGAGGGGGGGGGAGTAGGGCCCACCCAAAGCTGAAAAAATCAATCCAATTCAAATTTTTAATAAAATATAAAAAAATTTCAAAAATAATAAGTTTATATTGAATTTATAATAAGATCCATGAATACTTATTAATTAATTTGTTAATAACATCCGAAATGTCGGCTAGTTTAGGTTTTCTCCATAAGAAATTAATCTTCATTTACACTTAATTTATTTTGTAGAAAATATTCCATTTTACATATAAGGTATCATTTAAAAAAAAAGAAATATTATTCAAGATTGTATGAAAGCGCCTCGAGTAAAAAAGATGATTGATCAACTTGAATTATACGCATATTGTTCAAACTACTTCTTGTAAATATGTTAACAGGTTTAACTTTTATTTTTTTTTTATAACTTTATTTATTTTTATTATAGTTAAAAAATTACCTTGAAATAAAGTGCAATTTTCATAGATTTAATATCCTTGGAAAACTAATTAACTCTTCTTTACTTAATAGTTATATTATATTAGAGATTTAAGGAGATCATTACCTCAGCATATGGCTTTCTGAGCTACATAATTAGACAAAATTATAAAGTATAATTTATGTCTATATATTCAAGGTATTAAAATGTTTTTCACATCTATACACTTTTATTGTTATTACTTTATCATACTTAAATGATAAAATATTATGCTAGTGCAAAAATTCGATTTTCAGTAATTATGTTATAACTAAAGTTTGATTGCTCGTCAACTTAGAAACTAATCGTTTTATGTTAAAATAATTTTCTGGAAAATAGAGTTGATTAGAATTTTTTTGTCTTTTCGACATCTGAGACATGAAATGATACAGAATATATTTTTTAGTACGATACTTGTAATCCAGGCATATTTATTTACATCAATTCGTATCCAATTGATTTTCATGGGACTGTCTGGGATCCGAACCCACGCCCCTTGACTTTTAAGGTTATCAATACTAACAATGTCAATATCTTTAACCTCTCGGCCACGGGAGAGGGGGTGATTAGATTTTAATCAGAATTAATTATATTTTTATATTTTATGTTATTTTTATTAATTAAAATAAATACTAACATTTCTTTGAATTAAACATAGAAAAGATAAGTAAACATTTTTAAAATTAGGAGAAAGCGATTAAGTTCTCTGGGAAAATCATTAGTAGCGCCAGCTCATTCCTTAGTACGAGTTAGTGATTATGCCAGATGACGTCAGAATTTAGACAAGTGATTTAGAGCACAATACAAAAAATAATATAAAATAAATAAAAAATAAAATAAAATTTTTTTAAAAGTATTTTACGGCATCTAAGGCCATAGATTCCATCTATATTGATTTAAATTAATTGGTAGCCAATATATTTTATCGTTCAAGACGGGTAGAGAAACAGAGACCTTTAGATCATAAAACAAAAGCTTTACCTCTGTTATGAGGGAGAAGGACTGTGTCAAGCACATTTTTTAGTAAATGAAATTTTATAAACTTCTCACTACCTATTTATAATAATAATAAAATTCAAAATATATAATAAATATGATATATAATCCTTTCCCTTTGTGCAGAGGTAGAGGCCTCGCTCTCATACCAAAGGTCAATAGTACGCCGTCCTTAGCAACAAAAATTCATTTATATTATGTTGACTACCAATTAACATAAATAAATAAAGACTGAGTCTCTCCGATGCCCAAAAAGACAAAAAAAATGATGTTAAGAAGAGGGAGAAGAATAAAACTAACATCCCAGGAGCCAAAGTGTAAAAAAGATTAATTCGCGGACTGTCGGTAGATGGCTACGAACATCTACAAGAAAAATGGATATTGAACTATTTTCTATTTTCTCTATTTATTTAGTAAATTAAAATTCCTTCTTCAGAATTTCTTCCATTATTGAGTGAAGTAAACAAATGAACAAAATATATTCAATTACAAAAATTAGATGTAATTTACAAAAAATTTACAAATAAAGAAAAAACGAAACTAAATAATAAATAAGCGATCCGAGGTTACCCACAAACGCAGAACTATGTCGAGTAAGAAATAACTCACCAGACTTTGTTTTCTATTTCTAAATTTTAATATTTATGAAATATACACTCAACCTTGTATAACAATATATTTGACAAATAAATGTCTTAATGAAGGGTTCGATAATTCCCCGAAACGTTGACAATTAATAATAAAAAATTAAATAAATATCATTTTCTCCTCAATTTTACACACTACCAGAGATAAGGCCTCAACTAATCACAAAGAAAGCTTGTATTACCGGTATAGTGGGGGAAGGTTAGGTAAATCCTTCTTTCCTTAAGATTATGTCTAGTGGTGTCTTTGATGAGGGATTAGAGAAATTGTCCTCCATCCTCCAAAGACGCAAAAATATTCTTTTTATATAAAAATCTCACATCTCACATACATAAGCTTCTCATTTGGAGGTTTTTTGAGGAGATACACCTCCACCCTAGCAAAAGTTATAATGACGCCATTCGATTATGCCATTTGTGGGAACCATTTTTTGCTAGAGTTGTTTTTTCAATTTTTATGCAAAACTTGCTTATTAATTGAAAGCTTTCCATACTCTGAACAGTAATATTTCTAGTTTCCCTCTTTGTCGGCCCTTGCCCACCCTCCCCTTTTGGGGGGTCCGCTTGTTCAACTTGTATTGTTTTAAGCGACATTCTTGTCTTTTCCAATTTGAATAAAACTCGCCGTTGAGTTTTAAATTGAAAGACTTTGGATTCATTGGGCGGCATCTCGAAAGAGAAATAGCTCGGATTGTTCCTCTTGCCTTCAAGGTCCGAGGACCTACACCCTCACCCTTTTTTTATTTAATATCTATATGGTCAAGTGACCTCGGAATAAGCGCAATGCCTCTCCAAATATAATATAAATCAGAAAAAGTCTCAATCATTCTCAACCATCAAACTCAAAACCAGTGAGTTTGCTTGCGTCATGCGTTTTATATTTATTGCATTATCATTAATGCAGCGGTTGTATTATCTTAAATTGTTTTGTTTTATCTTAAACCAGCCGCTCCTTGAAATCAAATCATTATACCTGATGTCTTTTTTTTTCCTTTAATTTCAAACGGTAAATTGAAAAAAAAAATTGATAAGTGCAATTTTAATGGCCTCATTGATATTTTTAAGCTTTGAGAAAATGTAATTTAATAAAAAAATACATATAATAATTGAGAGAATATGTTTAAATTCTTAAATAGAGCCTTTTGCTCAACAGTGAAGTGGCTAAGTGGAGAAAATTTACTCAAAACTGTTTCGTTTATCTATAATAATATATTAGTAATAAGTAAAACGAGTTTTGTAATTATTTTTTGTTTGGAGGATAATAAACCGTCCAGGACTAGCTAGAGATAAATAGGCTGCCCACCCACTTGGGAGGCAGTTAACTTTATCAACGTGAAAAGCAGATTGAGTTGTTAGGTCTTTTCTTTTGATATCATGCTTTTTATTTTTTATCTTCTTGTTCTTATTTGTAGTGCACATTTTCAAATAAAGATTATTAATTATAAATCCAAATGATAATGAGCTTTGCGTAATTAGATCATTTTTATTTAAAAGTGAAGTTTATAATTTCTTTTGGTATTTTTCATTCAATTTAAGAAATTTTTTATAGAATTTATAATACAATGGTGTGCATAGATTCGTTGATTTTATTTTTTTGTAGACAACTTAAATGACTAACTCACTAATGGACTTGTAAATTAATTAACAACTTAGAATGTAGTGGTCCACTTTAGATGAGCTCTTGAGCAATTAATCGGAAAATCCATTAGTGAGTTGGACATTTGGGTTGCCTACCTTCCAATAAACAAACGAATTAATTTCTGCAATAGGACGTAGTTTTGAAATCAAAATCAAAAGAGAGTCTATATATTCACTGGCGGATTTTAGAAGAAAAAAACATTTAAAAAATTATAAAGAGAGTTAAGTTAAGTTTTACTAACAATGGAGGAGTAAACTTGAGGTTTTCTTATTCCGCTTTAGCAAAAGAGATTCATGTTCATGTAACATTCTGGTCAAGCCACTTAACCCTTTTCAGGACTTAGCGCTAAGAGACGTTTATCTCCATCTCCTTTATGATCCCCGAAATCATTTAATATGTTAAAGTACATTTTTCATATAAATGCAGGGATCAAAAAGAAAAATATCGACATAAGTCTCTTAATAAAGATGAATAAGGTGTTTTTATATTTTCTGTCTTTATAAACCCCTGGCTGTTTGTCATCGATCCATGATAAAAAAGAAAAATAAATTTTAATAAAAAATTAAATAAAATTGAATTGGAAGTTAAAATCCATAAATAAATTTGTTCCCTCTTTAAATGAGTCATAATCCACCATTGAATATACTGTATTAAGTAGCGTTAATACAGTATTATTAAATCATTCTGGTAGAATAATATATCATATTCCCAAAATGAATTGAAAGGGCTGGTTTTTTTGACAACCACCTATAAAGACAAAACAAGTTATGCTCATCACTTAAAAAATATTAAAATTTTTAACCCCCCCCCCCCCCCTTAATAATATATATCAAGTGTCAATAAGATATTTGGGCAAACAAGTGAAAACCGCCCAATTACATTATTAGTGCTTAATGTATATCTTATTTTAATCAATAAAAAATCCGTTTACAATTTTGTCAAATCCTCCAAACTGAAGTTATAAAACTTTTCTTATCTATATATGAAATATGTTTTACTAAGTCTTACATTCTATTATCTACTACTATCAATAATTTTAACCACTTGTTTTAATTTTGGTATGTTATAATTATGTAATTTTTTTCGGTATCTGAGGTCATTAAGATTCCGTCCTTATTTATTGATATTAATTGGTAGTGAATATAATATAATGATCGATCGGGACGAGAAGCGAACCACCTTCAGTACGGGACGCGAGACCTCTACGTCTTCACCAAAGGACAGGGCATAGATGTAAAACATATCGCCTTATTCATATATTGTAAATGGTATTGTTGTATTGATAATCCTTAATAAAAAAAAATTAATAAATTATTGTTGCGCACTTCCTAGGGATATCAAAACTTATTTTTTGTCAAAATTTACTAAGCATTAACGATTATTCCTTTTCTGATAATTATGATTTGCTAATGATTTTATGAAATAAATATAGTATTTTCACAAATGTGATAATTAGTAAGTACATTTTAAAAGTATAATATAGTAAAAACTTTCTTGTTTTTTTTTTTCACACGCCGAGATCGTGTAATAAGAATGAATGGTTCTTTCTGAGTGAGAGATGAAAGAGAGTAGAAGAGAAGAAGAGCGAAAGAGAGAGAGAGAGAGAGAGAGAGAGAGAGAGACCTTGCACTTGAGAGTCGTTTTGTGTTGTGCGTTCAAAAGTGTGGTTTCGACTTGACTTTTTGGCAAAGCCGATTTTGGCAAGCCAAGCTCGTAAAAACTCAACCACGACATAAATCAATGCAAGCGCACACTCGCATATACACACACATACATTCAGAATCGTATTACCTAGACCGTATAAACGTAAATATTATAGGTTCGGTCATGCAAAGGTGTTCGGTTTAAACGTTTTTCATTTTTTTTTTCTTCACTAAACGTCAAATAAAAAATAATTTTAAATTTGCCAGAGAAAAAAAATTAAATAAAAAAAAAATTAAACGATTAGGTGTTCAAATATTAATAGAGAGCGGAGGTAGTAAAATAAATCTCTATTCACTCGGTCACTAAAAATAGCATGTCACAGGAAATTCGTATTAACTTAGATTCTATTTGACACTTTCGATATTTAATTACAAAGAACGATTCATTTTATATATATATATATATATATATATATTAAAACTATAAATGATGAGATTGTTTAATTAAACAAAAACCCAAAATTTCTCAATCGTTAAAATAAAATGTAAGTGTGATTTTTTAGTTTATAAAAAATAAATAATGTGCAATTTATTTTTTAATAATATGAAGTAGCGAATTAAAGAATTTAAACATTTTGGATTCCACCAATTGAAATGTTATCGCGTGTCAGTCACTGGTACAAGTGTTTAATATGGATTAGTTGATGGATGGAGCTCCACTGCTTGTTTGCCTGCTTGTAATCTTTCTTGATTCTTTACTGACCTTTAATCTGTCTTTTTTTGCGAGTCAAAAGAAAAAAGCATCAACTAAGCGCTTGCTTCCACCTGAGCCACTAGTCATATAACTGGAAAGCCTGCGCATGGAGCAGTCTTGATTGGGCAAATTAATTCATTAATTTAAACGCAATATCTCTTAATACCTCTGGACAAACATCGAGACTGAATTTGGCGCTTTACCAGTATATAAAGATTATAACACATTAAAAAGTAAAAAATGCATTTATTTCTATCACTTTTCATAAGAAAATTTTCTAAAGAAAATATTTTTTATTAAATTTTCAATTATAAATAAAATTTAATTATAATAAAATTTAATGGCCTTTTCTTAGCACTATTTGATTGCACCTCGGTGGTATGGAATTAAATAGAGTGCGACATTTATTATACAAAAAGATGTAATTTTATGTATACTTTCAAATTTACTGATAATTTATTAAGGAGGCAGTGGCAAAGACGGATAAGCTGCGGGTTACGGATTGATGCAAAACAGCTTGGGTTCGAGTCCGGCTGTCGCAAAAAATTATTTCAACTTTGCCAGAAATCTAATGTATTTTATTATTCTATCAATTCTGAAAAAAAAAAAAAAAGATGCTGTTCTACCTAATCTAGTTCCAATAATATATTTTTTATATATAATATTTGGTCTTAAATTTAAAATTTACTTTCCTCTGTCCCGGTTCATTAATATTAAGCATGTTCACTATAATTTTTTATTGGCAATTATTTTTTTGAATACACTTTGAATATTTAAAGATAATTATCAATTATTGATGAAGATCTCGATTAAGTTAATAAACTTTGACAAAAGATCGAGATCAAAGAATTAATTTAAATAAGTCAATAATTTATTTAAAAAAAAAAAATTATGAATTCGTTTCCGGAGTGATCTTTTGGCTGGTGAACTTTCTTAAGATGAATAAGAATTACAATTAGCAAATGGATTATTTATTGTTATTACAGGCTGATAGGCAACTTTGATGGGATTACTTATTACAAGCCCGAGGCGGCTGATTCGAAAGCTGTCTCAAGTAATTTTATTTCTAAGAAGAACTAAAAGTTAATATAATTAATCTTGATGAAAGGTATCGGTATGAAAGGATAAGTCCAACTTTCTTAGAAGGTTGAAAAAGTAATTCATAATAATATATTAAAAAAAGAAAGGTAAAAAATGACTAAGCCAATATTATGTAAATAATATAATTTGAACAATTTTTTATAATAAGTGGGAAGAAAGAAAAAACAGGACACTAGATAAAATATAGGAACATATTAATGAAACACCCGGTCGAGAGATCAAGGCGTATGTCTAGGGAATAATATAGCGAGAAATTAATTTTTTTTTTGTAAAAGCAAAAACAACGAGTTTACAATTATCTATAAAGATCAAAAAAGATTTTTATAATAAAAATATTTCATTAAAAAATTCACAAAACGACAGTAAGACCGTTACTATACATGTCTCCGCTTTTACATTTTTTAAACAAAAGACTTGAATCCGCCAAAAAGTTAATTTTTATGCATTTAGAAGGAGCAGCGTTATGAGGCTCGAAATATCTACAATAAATAAATACCTATCTATGCATTGAACATTTGCTGGTTTTGCTCTTCAATTTGTCTTATATTTTTTTTTATTAGGAATTTATAGCCCTTAATTAAAAAAATTAATAAATAATATGAAGAGCAACGATAGTCATCTTTTTATTAAGATTCAAAAGAATTGTGCCACTGATTTTTTCCAAAAATTTTTTTTTTTTAATTAACTTGAAACGAAATTTAGGAAATCCTAATTGAAAAAAAGAGATAAAATTTTTTTCAAACAAAAATTATTATTCATACTAATCAATATAAGAATTATATTGCTATATCAATTGATCAGGTTGGTCAAGATGAAATTAATGCCTTTTCAGCTGGGCCGATTGTTGCCTTAATACTAAGCAGCCAGAGGGGAATTTTAAGAAGAGGGACCCAGAATACTTTTCCCGATAAATGATGTCAAATTGGACATTTCGGGGAAGGCGCTCCTGGAAACTCGGGTGGTGTTTTAATCTGGTGACATTCTTGTTATATTTTTTTTATATTATTATAGAAAAAAAAAACATTTTATTAATTTGCAGACATGGCAGCTCAATTGGTGAAGGGTTAGTGAAATTTCGATTTCCAAAAAATCACAATTATCATCCTTATATACAATTCGGGCAAGTAAAATCCTTCTACACCCGAATGCATGCAATCACATGGAAATCATTTCAATTTATCTAGTTTTAATTTCATCCCTACCACTAAAAAAGTTGCCTTT
>JAAAKE020088466.1:0-43259 GCA_010014785.2 Anisolabis maritima | reverse complement strand
ACAAAATTCTAATTTTTTTTTAACTTCAATCTTACTTTTTTTGTTGAAATAATAAATTATCAAATTTCTTTAATCTCTAAGTAACGCTTTTGTTTTCTTTGTGTAGCATTTTTTTTCTTCTCCTTTATGTTTTCTTTTGTCTAAAAATTCAAAGAAGGATAAACAACTCAATATCACCCAGTTCATTTTAAAAATCTTTTTTTTTCTTTCCTTCCGCTTTAGGTATTCCTCCCACGGATTTTTTCAAGCTTGAATTGAAATTATAATCTTATTTCCATAAGTTTATCACATATTTAGCCTAAGTGTTGGTCTTTGGCACGCCTATCTTTAATAATTAATACCTAATGAAAATCTTAATAAAAATTACTAATCTATGATGTAAAACAAATCGGCTGAAGAGATGTATATGAAATTTTATACTTAAGTTTCAAGAAATTTAATCAAATTTTGGGAACAATCAATCAAACCGAAGTGCTTCTTGAAGTTTAAATCTAAAAATTAAAATAAAATTTTAGGGAAATACTCACAAAAGTGTTGAAATCAGGTTTTTGAACAATTTTTGTTAAAAAAAATTTACTAGACACTAAGAGATTTCTCGTCTGCAGAAAACTTCGTATAAAATTGATGACATGTTTTATTTTAATATTTACATTGTGACTTTTGGGCCTTGAGGATGGCCTATTGAGATCGAAATCGGCCCGATAACTTTTTTTAATAATCTTGGTCACCTTTCTCTATATATAACATGTTATGAATCTCTGAAAAAAAATTCTATCTAATAATGATTTTATCCATGCAGAGATGAATTTAGAGAAATTTTATAATTTATAATTGGATTAAGTTACAAATGCAACCTGTATGTGTATAACTAATTTGTACTTGATTTTTATTGAAAAAAAAAAAACAATTTCGTTTGAATTTAATAAATTGTTCTTTAAATAAAAATAAATGCAATTTTCGAAAACATAGTAGTAACAAAAAAATTGTTAATTAGATAAATATAATTTGAGAAGCTATTTAAATGGAAGAGTTTTTAAAACATTTTTAATCTTAATAGGGTTAGATGTTTTCGATTGTAATCACCTAATTTACTCGTGGATGCTGCCTTCTCTAAAGCTCCATTAATCCTTCACCAATTAACCTTTTGTACGGGCGAATTTAGAATCGTGATTAAATGGAAAGCGCAGCAGCCAGCATTAAGAGGGGTACCTTTCTCTAAAATTTGAAATGTCATATCTTTGAGAGATAACGAAAAATGAAATGGAAAACTAATATGTAAATTAATAATTTTTTATTTATAAGGGAAGTACTTCGATAGAGTAAAAGACCATGTGGTGTGATTAGGACGACTTTTTTATAAGCCAATCGCAATATTTATAATAAAAAAAGGCGCCAAGAATGGCACTAAACTTTCCTATAAAGCGATACCCAAGGTAACAATCGATCCAGCTGAAATGATCAAGAAATTAAATTAAAAAATGAAATATCGAATTTTCTCTACAATTATTAACTTTAGAAAAATTCAAATTTTTCTTATTATCCTTTTAAATGAAAAATAAGAGAAAGTAAAAATTATATATCTTTTATCCTTAGGGATATCCTAATTAAAATCGCTAAAGTAATGGTTAGGAAGAAAGAACTTTAAATGAAGTATAACTTCTGGGAGATTTGATTGAAGTCTGGGCCAAATGATTCAAAAAGTGTGTTGCCTAAATCCCCAGAATGGGATTTATAAGAAATTCTAGTGGCATTCTTACCAGGTCACTTATTTTTCTTAGTAGGATATTTATTTTTATTTTTTATATTTTCGTAATAAAATAGGAAAATTATTTGGAGCAATACGAAATCAAAAAAAAAAAAAATTAAAGATAAAATCCTTCTAATGATATGTTATGAAAAAAAAACAGTATATATATATATATAAGGCCAAAGTAAACTAACCGAAAATCCTCTCTCCTATATGATTCATAAACATTTATATGAGCTCTAATCCTTTTCTATATAAATTTACAATTCAAACCTAAGAAATCATTAAAAGAATGGTGAAATTTTTTGTTATGAATTAAGAAGAAAATGAAAATCTTTATTTTGAAATAAATAAATTGATTAAATAGTACTCTCCTTGTTCTCCTCTTATAAAGTGGACTTTCCCTGGTTAAAATACAGAAAGAATCAACATTTTTCCTCTGAATATCAATTTTACTATCAATGCTTCTCTAAGATCTTTATTATTTATTTTTTAAATAAAAGTTCAGACTTTTAAGTAAAAAGAGTTCAAAAAGATTGAACAGTCCTGAAAATTAGGAATAAATATTATTATGATGTTCCTTATCAAAAAAATTCGTCAATAAATTGTAGGTTCCGACTCCAAACTAGTATTTATATTAATACGAGAGAGTATTAATCCTTTCATTATAATAATTTTACTAAGATATGATTTAAAAATCATTGAACTTATATTTTACTTTTCATCACGATATATCATTTATTTTCGTATTAAGTAATTATTACAAATTTTATTATTCAATACTTAATATAATAATAAATATATGTTTTTATTAAATTTTAGTTTCTCTTAACGATCTATTTTTTTTCACGTCACGGAATATTAAATCTGCTAATATCCTAATATCCCTAAGAACAAAGAGATAGATGAGTTGGTTTAATAAATTCGAGGGAAAGTAAGCTGATCAAAGTTTACTATCTCTTAATAACTCAAAGGCTTCATTTCAACTAGTTAATAACTTGAAAATGTGAATATTCAAAAGGGTAGAGAAAAAAATTGACTTAATTGAGTAAAATGATAGAAAATTTAGTCTTTTAAATAGAAAATTTATTTTGAGAAAGCTCATAGAATGGTCAGCTTCAGTCATATATAAATAAAAATTAGAGTATAAATAAATATTAGAGTATATTAGTAGTAAATACCTGATTTATAATTGTAGAATATATTTAACGTTAAAAAATCTTCGATTATTCCAAATTTTTTTGGCTATTCAGGAGTTAATATTTTAGGAAATATTTTAATTTTTCGTGTTTCAACTCAAATGAAGTAGCACTTCGATTCGATTGGCTTTTGCATGTGTTAAAGGAAAGTGACATAGACACCTATGAAATGCAATTTAATTTGAACAATTAAAATAAAATAAGCTTTTGATTGAAATATGAAGAAAAAATCGGACATAGTGTAATTATGCATTATATGCGAAATATGTAAGCACATTCGTGCAGGTATTTGGTTAAGATAATTATAAAAGCTCTATTTTCATTTTTATTTGCAAATAAATGGAAAATTTAAAAGTTAAGATTAGAGATTGTTACGCCTGAATTTGTTTATCTTCTTCTGATGATGATTCTCTGCTAAGCAGGTTGCCTATTTATAAATATTCCACAATTAAGTTATTGATTTTTTAAAGTCTTTTTCGGCATCTGTGGCCATTTAGACCCCGTCCTTATTTATTATACCAATTGGTACCAATATAATATGAATAAATTTTTGTCGCTCAGGAGGAGAAGCGAAAGACTGACCTTTGGCATATGAAGCAAGACCTTTACCTGCCAGGGCACAATTAAGTTTTGTAAACATTATGTATGAGAATTCAAATATTTTTCTAAAAAAGAAATATTTTCTTGTCAATATTCGGAATTGAGTTTAATACAAAATCATTCTTGAATAGGTCTAGACCTTCTAGAACTTGATGGTAGATTATAAAGCCCATTTTAAAGTATTGTTTTAAGTTTATTAATATAACCTGTTTAATTTTGTGCTAAGGATAATTTTTCATTTATTTTTGGTTTGTTCCTGATCTTGATCAGGTGGATGGTCTTTTTTCTTTTTTTTCCGCATGGCTTCCCGTACCATTCGTGAGATCTAGTTGCATTTTGCAAAATTCGTGCTCAACTAACAAACCATCTATTTTTATGAATTTAGTATTTGATTAATTTCACCTGAATATTGTATTTTACCCATGAAATTTACATTAAAAAATGTATTATTTTGCCTATGTTTAATAGAAAAATGATTTAAGGATAAAGAATTATGAGTAAATCTCGAAATAAATAAAACATAAATGCAAAGTAAAAAAAACATAAGGTGTGAAACCGCACATAACACAACTTCGCCAATCTAAGGCAAGGAAAGTTGAATGATGTAATGTCACATCAGATTTTTTGCGTCGGACCCCCTAAGGGTTAACATATTTCAAAGATCATCTAGTATATAATTGATATATATAAATTTTAATCAAAATCGTTATGGCGAATTTTGAGAAAATCAAAAAAAAACATGTAGTTCAGAAAAGTACTAGTACTCTTTGGCAGCTTTGAGGAGCATACGACGAAAGTATCTAGCTTAAATATAAAATTTCAACCTCGGACTTTGTTCCTTTTTTTTTTTTTTTTTGAGATATCTTGTTCACAAATTGATACACAGAGAGATTATTTTGAGAGACCCATTTTTTTTAGACTTAGGGGACCTCAAAACGTGTATTTCCATTGAAATCTCAATATCGTTTTTTTGGCTATTACAATACTTCTCTATATATAGGTAAAAGAATAAAAATAAATAAATCAGAAATGTGAAATTTTTTCAGAAAAAAAAAAAAGAAATTAATTTATCCCGGAGGGAAAAATAAAATTTTTTTCTTTTTCCATATCCAGTTTTTCTGGAATTTTACTTGAATGATTTAATTGACATATGAAATGCGCTGTGTCTCATAGGATCTATGCAATAATTTATTCACAATCTAAAAACACAAAAAATATAATAAAGATCAATCAAAGTGTTACCTTGAAGTAATTTTATTTTAAATTTGAAAGCATTTAAAATTGAAAGGATATTGGCAATTGAGAACTTTTTTCATTCTCATCCACCTGGAAATAATGAATCTAAAAGGATTCATCAATTCTAAACTTTTTTTTTCTTTATAATTTATTTGTTTTATTGGTTTTTCATTTCTTTTTTCTTTTTTATCCAGTCTTATTAATTTAATTTAATGCTTTATATGATTTTATTTTTTTATTTATGAAAATAACATGATACTGAACATTTTTAAGAGGAAAAAAACGTTTAATAGAAGAATGTTAAAAAAAAAAACTAATATTTAATTATTATTTTTTTAGGCATCTTAAAAAAACCGGGAGGGGGGGAGTCTTGTGGAAGAGTAAAGAGTACAAGAATAAAGTGGGCTCCAAACAATGTTGGTGCTGTTAAGAGTTAATAACTAATAATAATAAAAGATCACCTAAAAAATAATTGATTTAGAAATTCTAATCAAAATCTTTAAAGCAATTTTTAAGGAAATTAAAAAAAGTACATAAGTAAAGAATTAGAAATGGCTGGCCGATTTTATTCATCCGATATGGGTCCTTAGTGTAAATATCAAATTTGATCCTCTAGATTCGTTTTTGAGACATTTTGTTCACACACACACACACACACAGAACGACTATTTTGCGAGACCTCAAAACGTGTATTTTCGTCGAAATCCAGAAATCGAACTTTTTACGATCGCAATACTTTCGTTATTCCATATATTATTTATTAGGTAAGTGGAAGTAAAAAGAATATATATTCACCCTATGATATTAGTGAAGTTATCGAGAGACATCGCCAAAACCTTACTAAATTTATTTGATCATTGAAAATTTTCACTTCATTTTTATTAATTTGTTCCAATCGGTGAAGATGGTTTATTAAAAAAGATGAACCAAAACGTCTCACGATGATCATAGGTTTTTCATTTGACTGCTTCTGCCCTTTTCTATTCCTCACTATCATCCAACTATTATTCATCTCATTACTTCTTCATTCGATCAATTATTATATATTAATTTTTATTAATTTTTCCTAGATATAGAAAGAGCTATAGCATTATTATAAATTTGTGAACTTTAATGAATGGGCAGAGTCTTTATGGTAAGTCAAAGGCAATCTGAGCTGCTAAAATATTTGAAGGTAAAAAAAATTTTAAAAATTTCAAGCATTAATATTTTCAATTGAGACCAAGATATCTTTCTTCTATATATGGAATGGAATGCTGTAATAAAAAATTAAATTAAACTTCAATATTAAACCACGAAGAGGTTTAAGAACAAATTTAGCTGCTCATTAACGTTAAATTTAAGAGTTATAATATATAATTGATTTTTGATTATACAAAATAAATGTAAAAAATTTTTACGATGTGACATTCTAATAATTTTACAAACTAGATTCGTCCCAAAATTATTAATTAAGTTAACTAGTTACACAAATTAGGATAAATTATCAGAAATCCCGATAAGAGAAAATATACTTTAAAACTTGTAAATTTTAATAGAGCATAAAGAATTTATTTGAAATTTTTTTTTTTTTATTATTATTTATTAGAATTTTTTTAAAATCAAAGGCCGGAAATGGATTAACGTTGTTTTTCTATCATTGTATTGGAGAAATCAGTTCATAAAATTCAAAGTCAATCCCTAAATTAAGGATTTTAACTGTAGAAAATTACAGCTTCTTAGAATTTTTTTGTAATTTTTTTCTGGCAACTCATTTATTTATAAAACACGGTTCAATTCTTGGTTAGATTTGATCAATCAATAATTTTAGAAAATTAGACTTTAGAGTTTTTTAATTTAAAAAAAAAAAAAAAAATACAATATAGATAAAAATGAAAAAAATTAACCTGCTTAAGAAAAATGGGGTTACGGAAACCATAATTAAAAGTAAATAAATAATGCGGAGAAAGATGTATATCTTAAATAAAGACTGTTGGGTTAATTGCATTTCAATGTTAATAAATAAAAAAATTGGTACCTAAAATTGATTAACATTTATTTTTTAGATTAGAGGTCAGAAAATATTTGTTTTTGGTCTTTTCAGCTTCAGAGACCATTAGTAATAGATAAATTTATTTGAAAAAATATTACATAAACACATAAAATTAAACATTCAACAACATATCACAAAAAAATATATAAGATAAATACACATTTTTAAAATGATACTCGTTAACTGTCCCTATTTATTTAAATTAATTAATAGGCAATAAGAGTTAAAATCGTCCAGGACAGGAAGCGAACCACTGACTCTTATAAAAAGAATTAAAGGAACTAAATATAACATTTCCATCTATTGTCAAAAGATTTGGGGCCTAATAGATTAGTTAGAATTAGAATTGGATGGCTTTTAGCCAAAAATTGGAAATAATTAAACTAAGGGAGTGATAAAAACAAAAGTAATATTTAAAATAATTCAAATTTTCCTATAGCATTTGAATTTTATGCTTGGGTTTTTTAGGCATAACTTAATACAGATAAAAATGTTTGAGAATGATTTGCTTTTTGATAAGAATAAAAAAATGCAGATAATTGATAGAATACTTTAAAATTTGTAACCGTTAATAGAATAGATGAAACCTGTAAACCAGCCCTTCAACTTGGTGCAGAGCTAGAGGTAGGTTCATATATCAAAAGGTCAGTGGTTCGTTTACCGACCTGGCCGACAAAAATTTATTTATCTTATATTGGTTACCAATATAAATAAAAAAGGAGGGAGTCTAAATGACCTCAGATGCCGAAAAAGACTTCAAAAAATCTGTAAACCAAATATCAAAAATTTAATATCTCTGATGAAGACAATACTTTTTTCTTCATAAAAGAAACATAATAACAATCTATAATAATTCAAATACTAAAATAGACCTAGGCATTTAGAATTAGAATTTTTACATCATTATGGGTGTTTTAAAAGGAGAGCAATATGTTTGAAATTTTTTTATTTGGTAAGAAAATCGTCTTTTAATCTATAATTTTGATAAAAATTAATCACAGACATAAACGATAAATTTGTAAATATATAAATTTATCAATATCCGTTATAAACCCAAATTTATTTAAATAGTAGTATTTATAAATAAATTTTATCTTTCAGAATGAAGTAAGCCCTTATCACTGGATTATGAAACAAAATCTGGTCACCTCTTCTAGCAAGTACAATATTAAAAGTTGATCGCAAAAATATTTTTTTATTCCAATTAATCACAATTAAATGGTTTTGTTGTTGATTTTCGGACTTTTTTAATTAAATTTTGTCTCTATTTGTGAGATTATGAATCGTGAGCGGTGTGTTGTTTCCGAATGAATGCATCTGACTTTGAACTTTCTTCTCACCGGTCCAATGGACGCCCCGTCAAGCGTAGGTTGTCGATTCATCAAACATCGACCAACCAATCCAAACTCCTCCTGTCTTCTGTCTGTTCCAATCCACTAATTACCTCTTTTGTTTTTCAAATCAAAATGGTCAAAGATCATGGGAGAGTATTTGTCAGATTCATCACAAAAAAAAAATGAATAAATATATTCAAGAAAAATTAATAATTGAATTATGATATTAAAATTTTTCAAAATTTTATATCACAATTTCAAAAAATCTTTTTGTTACACTTTCTAATTCCTGAGGGAAGCATAGAAAATTATAAATTTTCATTGTTCTCTTTAAAATTATACTATTAAAATGAATAAAAAAAAAAAATAGAGGTGGGGGAATAAATGTATCAAGTAATAAATAATATGATGATATCTCTCTGATAATATTTTGCAAGGTATAATTTATATTATCTCGAGAAATAGAGTAAAATAAATTCTCTCATTGTTTAGGGGTAGAGTTATTTAAATTCTTTTATTATTTACATAATTAGACTTTACACATTTATTATTATATTTATATTACATTCAAAAGCGTCATTATGTGAAAGCAAAGAATAAATAACACAATAAATTGTTTTTCTATTTTTTAGTCTTTTAGTCTTTCGAGACCTTAGACTTTCAAACAATTTTCTGATTAATTAATTATGATACTAATACATTTGAGACCAGCATGTGGATCACCGTTATATGTTACTAACTGCGCAGCAGGCAATCGGCGACATGCAACTAAGCCCAAAAAAAAAGCTCTTGTCCTTTTGTCAGTCGATGAATATATTTTATTTCTCCTAATAAAGAGTTTATAATTTCTACTTTAATTATAAAATTGAATGTTTTTTTATTTTATTTGATATTTTCCAGATTGAAATGTAGACTGTTAGACATGCTAGCTTTATTATTATAGGATGACGAGCAATGGTCTTAATGAAGTATAACTACTATTTTGCGATTATTCGATCCTTTCTCTTTTTTTTCTACTTTCAAAATTGGAACTAGCGGGTTCCATGAACATGCACTTAATTAGGATTAAAGAGTTTTATTGTTTTGTGATTTTACTCGTATCGGTTTTTTATGGAATTATTAATTTACATTTCTAGGAATTATATGACATGGAATACATTGATCTTTGATGTGATGCCTGCGTAGGTCATGGTTGATCAAAACAGGATCAGACATCCGACCTTTTCGACCTATCAAATGACAACATTTCCAGATGGGAATGATATCAAAGTAGCAGAGACAGTCAGACATGGAACCAACTGATGGTTGGTCCGGCCCAGCGACCTACTGGCCACTCCAATAAAATAACGAGTTCCGTGCAACATAGTTCTCAAGTATCCAAGAAGTGATCAAGTCACTGTCAGACAGAGGAAAAGAATGACTTGTAGCAAATTCCTCTTCCCTTTTCATGCAAATAACCTTAAGTGGAGACGGAATTTTATACGTTAATAGGAAATTGTTTATTGATAACTAATCAGTCTATATTTCGTTTCAGAGAAATAAAGACAATTTTTAAAATAATATTACATTATATAAATATATATATAAATAATTAGAATAATTTTGCTACCCTCTAAAAAAAACCGGTGTTTACGAACAAGTGTCAAAAACGACATTTTTTAAATTTATGAATATCCTCAAGGAAAAAAATTTATATTTAATAACTTAGCTATTATCCTGATTTCGAATAAGATGTTTTCTATAAAACTCAAATTTGTATTCAACTTAGTAAATAATCTATGAATAATCCCCCCTCCCAAGAGAGGACATTGATATTGACAACTTTTCAAAGCCAAGAGGTGTGGGTTCGGATCCCAGGCAATCCCATGAAGATTTATTTAAATTATTTTGCCATTTTCTTTTTGAATTAATTTTTCGAAAAATTACCGACCGTTCTTTCCTATTTGCTAAAATCTATCTTGTAAATAAATTTCTGGAAATATTTAATATTTATTATTATTTTAGTCTTACTCAAGAATATATAATTTTTATTTGTAGCATATAAATTAACGTGAAAATTTTTTCAGGAAAAATGTGATTTTAATAAAAAAAAAATAAAAAGTACTACAAATACAAATAAACCTTGAGTCTTTCTCAAGAATATTGGATACCAAATGATGTAAATAAATAAGCTTGAATCATTGTATCAATAATAAATATATTATATATCATTTAATGCCTATTTGGCTTCACATGTCGAAAACACCAAAAAAAAGACTGAATAATCCGTTATATGATTTAGGTTCATTTGTATTTGTAATACTTTTTATTTTTTTTTTATTAAAATCACATTTTTCCTGAAAAAATTTTCACGTTAATTTATATGCTACAAATAAAAATTATATATTCTTGAGTGACTAATATAATAATAAATATTAAATATTTCCAGAAATTTATTTACAAGATAGATTCTAGCAAATAGGAAAGAATCATGGTAATTTTTCGAAAAATTAATTCAAAAAGAAACTGGCAAAATGTGAATGAAATGCTGGATTTTCTATAAACTCTTCAGATCTTATTAAAAGCCAAATTACTATTATTAGCTAATATAATTTTTTCCTTCAATAGATGATGGTACCTTTGTGTGCAAATAAATTTGTTCTAGAAAAAATTTTACTACCACACTTTCAATCATTATAAAATTCTGTTTCTTTGACATTATAGAAAGATTTAAATCTCCATTTTCAATAGGTTGTAAAATATTATAATAACCTTAATTTTTTAATGAAACAAGTCCATATTTGTGATAAATTTTTTTCTTTTCTAGAAATTAATTTGCATATAAACATGATGATAATGCCTGAAGGAAATCCAACCAGTCTGCTGAGATTTATTGACGACGGTTTTTCTTTACTCCATTGTCTCAATTGCTGATTGTTAAGAAAATATATAGATGATTGCAAAGTATAGCTTCTAACCAGCGCGGAAAAAAATTTTTAAGAGAAGGTAGATTGCTGAAGCGTGTCTCTTCTCGAATGCAAATGCACCATCGCCTTCACCTCACCTGGTCCTCGGTCAGTAGATCGGAAAACGACTAGAGAATATAAATAAATAAATAAACTAACATGTGTGTGTCGTTAAGTATTTCAGTGGATTAATTAAGAAGTTGTCTTCTTCTTGGGAGGAAATAGGAGGGGTCGAGAGAAAAAATGGTGGGCGTAATAAGCAAAGCTTAGGTAATAAAAAAATACATTAAGTTATAAAATATGTGGCAACAAATACAAGAACCTTTTATAAATAAAAAGAATTTGCTCTATATAGACAACTTCCTTCTCCTAGAAGAACTATCTATATAAGGGGATAATTATTAATGAATAATAATACAAAAATATTTTTAAATTAAAAAGTATTTTTTTTAGTTTAGGAATTCAAACAAATTAATGTTATTCATTAATTTATCATTAGTAGAGTATTGATCCAAAAGTCCAAAGAAATGGCAATATAATTTATACCGAAATTTATTAAAAAATGTGCCGAATTAATTTTGAATAAAAAAATTTTTTTAGGCTTTTTCGGCATCGGAGGTCATTTAGACTCTGTCCTTATTTATTTAAATTATATTGTCTACCAATTAATTTAAATAAATAATAAATAATATTTAAATTAATTGGTAGACAATATAATTTAAATAAATTTTTATCGCTCAGGACGGGAAGCGAACCACTGACCCTTGGTACGTGAGGCGACGCCTCTCCCTCTGCACCAAGGAACAGGGCTTCTTACAATTTTCATATTTGTTAACTTAATCTCACTTTTAATAATAAATGACAAACTCTGCTGGTAACCTATGATGCAACGTCATCATGAAACGACACTCAATAGCCAATCAGGAGCCTGTCATGGCAAACATTTTCGGATTATAATATTATATATTATTTATTTATTTATTGGTTTTGTTGAGTGGATGTAAGTAGCCGAAGGGATAAAGTAATTATGTTGAAAGCAATTTCGATGCACATTCATCTTAAGTAGTAATTTTATACATCTCTATGATAGGTTTTCCTGGGAAGAGAAGAAAAACCCACCCCATTTTAAACCAAACAAAGAGTTTATGTGAATGGAGAGAGTGAGAGAAAAATATTTTACAAAGATTTAGATATATAGTAGCGTTGTTCAAAAGGATGGAGAATTTCTTTCATGTTAGGAATTTAGATTTGATTAAATTTTTTTCTTTTTTTGTTTTTCTATTTTCTACTAAGTTTCATTTCATTCTATATTCTTCTATTTTTCGAATTTTTCTAACTTTGCGGTTGAACCATATCACAAATAACGGAGGGGGTCTTTAAATTTTCATGAGTGTCAATTAGAAAAGATTGTAAACCACTGCTCTAAGATTAATAAAATGTAAGTGACTAATAGTAAAAGTATTTAGAATTATAATTATTAAAATAAATTATAAAAGAAATTCCTAATTAAACAGATGATATTATTGAGATATTTTTTATAGAATTCCTCCATTATAGTAAATTAATCATCAGCCTATGACATTTTTTTGGGAAATTATTTTTAGAGGAGAAAAATTTATTTTATTAAGCTGATAAAATTGGAAGACGAAAAAAAATTTTTTATTTAATTTCTTGTTTTATTTTATGGCATGCATCATCATTCTTAAAAATTCAACATATAAATGGATGGTCCTTTTAATTTATTTGAAAAATCTTTTCAAGTGTGTCATGTAATAATAACTTATTATGAATTATTAGAATTTTGAGAGAATATTTTTTTTCACTGTTATTTTCTAAACCTTTTTTTTTAACAGCTCTAAGGTAACGGTAGTGTCTTCGAAGGGCGTTACACGTGTGCTTGTCTGACTCACCAGAAGTAATGCGAGATATTATTCTCATTTGAAGCCCTTGGAAGGTTTGTTTTCTCCTATTGGATCCGAGTTCGAAGCCCTAGCACTGTCTTAGCTCTCACGATGACTCATTTCGCTATCCTTTACTATTGATATTTCGCATAGTGAACTAAACTAACAAAAAAAGAGGAAATTTTGTTTCAATTATAATTACAATTATTAATAAAAAAAATAGTAATGGTTGAGCGAAATTTAGGTTAATGAAGAGAATGATAAGAATCAGATGAATCTTCATTTGTGTTATTTAGGTGTTGCTTAAACTTTAATAAATACATTAATTAAACTAGAAAATGAATGAAGAGTAATTATATTCTCTTAGCTCGGTCGACTATATGAATATGACACTAAATGAAGAATAGAAATATTAACACTTTGAAAGATGAACTATCGAGCCGAAGACACTCTTATATCTAGGCAAGGCCGCCGAGAGCTTAAACGGACTTGGAACTAAATTATTTATTTACCCTTATGACCCTTATACTCTGTTTTGCTAGAAATTTGAAGTTTCTCTGCCCTAATGTTTTCTATTTAAATAATATAATTAATGAAAATACAAAATGAAATTTTTTTAATTTTATAAAAAAAAAAGGTGGGAAAGTTTTTTCGAATTCATAAAAATCAAAATCATAACTTTATTTAATGATTAAAAAAACATATTGAAATATTTTCTTAAAATTTTATAATTTTGTAAGTTAACTCTTAAAAATATATAAACCAATGAAGTTATATTTCCATTAGTATGCTACTTTACTAAAGTACACGTTTAATAATATTTTATTATTTTATATATTTATTGCATTTTATTCCTTACTGTATTATAATATAACAATGATAATTTTTTAACTTTGTAGCCATTTTTTCAATAAAAAAAAAGTATTTAAATTACAAGTTTGCAAATAATAATCTCTATTAAATGTATTTATGAAAGGTAGTCTAAATCAAAGCTTGTTTAAAATGGGAGAAAAGGAAATGAAATGGCGATGATAATTTATGTAAATATGTCGTTAAGAGAGAGAGAAAGAGAGGGGTTTAGCAAAAGCCCAACCCGAAGAGGCTTGAGTTGATTGAAGATGACGGGGGCGCCTCAAGAAACAACAACAAAGGCTTATCTGTGCAAAGATCTTCTTGTTTTCAAACTCATTAGAAGGTTGATTGAAAAATATAAAAACAAAAATAGGAAATAGCACAAGACGAATAATGTGCTTAACTTTCGACTCACGAACTTAATTTAAGGCCAAAAATAAAAAAATGATAAAATATATTTAATACACTTTAAGTGAAAAGATGAAAAATAAAAAGAAGGTATTGAAATGAATTTTAGTGCAATGGAAAATGATTGGAAAAAGCTTAAATAACTAACAAGTAAGAGCTTCTTATTTAAGATATTTTATATTTTTTGTGGATCAAATGTCCATCTGGGAGTCGAACCCAGGATCTCCAGCCTATCCGGGGCATCCGTGTACTTGCTTACAACTAGACCATTGGACATTCGATCACATATGCAAAAACTCACATTTCCGTATTTATCTATCGCATGATAAAGTTAGTATCAAGTGAAAGATTTTTAAATAAAATTTTTTCATCAGCCTCTTTTTAAACCAGCAAGAGGACAGACATCTTGGCCGACTCCCTCGGGCTGGAGATCTTGGGTTCGATTCTCGGGAACCATAGGTCACATAATTCACCAGAAAAAATATATTCACAAAACTAAATTAGTAAATTAAATAAATGACTAATAAAGTCCGCTTCAAGACATATATTGAATATTAATATATAATTCAAATGAATAGCTCTTGAAAATTATTTAAGCAAAATGTTCTTGTTGGTGTCTCTCCTGTTTGATTTGTGTTAATTTCAACCCACTCAAAAATAAATAAATAAATATAAATTGTATAAAGTAGATAGCCGCTCTATGTTATGATAATTATTATATTCTACAGTAGATCATAGGTGACAGCCAAGAAGTTTTAGAAAATAGAAAAAAACACTAAGTTTTCTTTCCATCTTCGTTTATAGTGATTCATCTTAACATTTAATTCGAGATTTCCTCTTTTCTTTAGGACATAGTTGTTCGTTATTTCTCAATCTAATATTATAGCAAGCATAGCGGGTCTTATTATAAAATTAGTTCGTTTAACTTTAGGGTGTTTTTCACATTCAAGAACAACTTTATCTCTATCGGGTTTTTTTTATAAAAAAAATTATTTAATTTTTATTTCAATTAAATTTAAAAAATAATTAAAAATTATTTATCTAGAGCCCGCATTACATATTACTTTTAGACTAATGCTAAATAGGGAAAGTTGGAAAATTTAATACCTACTGGGTTTATAAAATAGAAACAATATCTATTTATGATAGAAATATTGTGATCCCTCTTCCCAATGCAAATATGTAGGTACATAAATTGACAAACAATCTCTAAAGCAATAAAATAGAAAAAAAAAATCAAGGTCCTGGCTATGCCAATGAATTTAATGTTTGTTTTTTGAATAAGTATAAGAATAAATTCAACCTGATTTGTATAAAATATCAGCATAAGGTTTGCTTTCTCTTGGATCTACTTGAAATAAAACCGTTGTGCTGCAATGAATGCAACAAAGTTGGAAGTCACTGTCTGTCACCTGGTAGACAGTAATTCAGACAGACGAGAACAAGAAGCCAAGCGAGACTTGCACGAGTCATCTTCAAACCTAGATAGAAGATTCCGATTTCGAAGAGAAAAAAACTCTTTTAGAATATGAAAGAATTCCTGGAAATTAATTTTTTCATAAATAATTAAAAATTCTTAAAATCAGAGAAGAATAGGCCACTTATCTTATTACTCTAAACTAATCATCATGAACAGACAAGAGCTCCAGACGATTTCTTTAGATTTGCACCATTAGAACGTTATGCAAATTTTTTACAATAAGAAGACAAATAAATATAAAAAGTTTTTATTTCTAATTCATATCTCAGTTTTGAGAATTTTTAATGATTGTTAAAAATTGAATTATATTATTCTTGGATATATTTATAGAATAAATTTATAATAAATAATTCTATTTTTCTCAAGTAAAGAAATATTCTTCGAAGAAGCGATCAAATTAAAAGAATAATAAAGGCAATGAGTGAGAGATTATTATCAAATTATAATAATTAGAATAATTTCTAGGTGATGAATTTTTTAAATAGATAAAGTTTTATGAAGGCAAGGAAGGATTCAGAGACATTTCTAAGAAAATATTGAAAATTTAGGGGGAATTTTAGTAGTATTTTTTATATAGAATTTCTTAGATTAAAATTTTTCTTAATTCAAACAACCTTCTTATGATTCTTAATTAAATAGTCAAGAAAAATAAGTAAAATTTAAGTTAAGATATTTTTTAGTAACGTATTTTTCCTAACTTATATATAAACTCCTAGGCCAAGTAAGAAAAAAGTGCCAGATACTTTTTCTCTTAACAAAACTTATATATTTGTATTTTTTCTACAAGTTTGAATTACAATCAGGACCTGTCTTAGGCCAATTGGTTGAAATCGAACACACTAAAGTGGAACAAGCCCAACACTCCAAAAATTTCAAGAAGAGTATTTTTTTAGGGTTCTCCGAGGAAGACAATAAAATAGTTAAAAAACAATAATAATAAGATACAATATTCAAGTTGAAGTTAGATTTTTATTATAAATGTGTTTTGTGAATATTCAGGAGCAGCTATAGAGAGGGCGGGGGAGTGAAATTAATCGATCGTGGTAACAAAAAAGTTTGCCAACCTCTCATTTTGAGTAACATATTTTTTCATCATGCTCATCCATAAATCAATAAACGGAGACAGACAGATTCATTAAAGCCGGCCGTACTAAAATATTATAAAGGTAACAATAAAGAATCATCTGAGCTCTAATATTAAATTAAAAAATAATATTGACAGTTTTATTAACTTACTTTCATTTTCAGAAATATTTATAACTGGGTATAAACAATTTCATTAAATATACTAAGTATTATATTATTATTTTATATTATTAATCAGAAAATGATATCTCAACTAAGCTTATTATATTTTTAAAAAATTTTGTGATGCAAAAAAAGGGAATTCTACCCAAGGTATTTGGTTCATGCTTTGCTTTAATATAAATGAAATATTCATTTAATAAAGATCTATTGATTTAATTTTCATAAATTACAATTTTTATATGAAGATATTTCTTGAGGGGAAGTGTTGAAATCTAAGCCTCAAGGAGAATTTATTATGGAAATAAATGTGGACTTTATTTGAAATCATTATTCGTCCAAATGTAGGACCAAATCTACTTTAATAGGTTTTAATCCGGGGTGAAACGCTTATTCTTTCAGAGATGATGATGATATCTCATCGCTGAAGGCAATCGTGATTTTTATTAAACTTTGATCGGTGTGAAATTTAATAGCGATTTATTTAAGAAAAAAAATGCAAGTAACATACATATATCTTATTTTATTTTTCTAAACATCAAGGAATGAATAAAGTATTAACCGGAAATATTAAAATATTTTGAAAATTATTGCCCTTGGCAAAAAAATATTACTTTAATGGTTGTGAACAACTTAGAAATGTTATAAATATGTATAAATAGTGCGGAAAATGTTACCTATTTTTACGAGGGAAAAATACGATCCAATTCGATTTTTACTTTCTCTTACCTATATATGAAATATAAAGTGAGAAAGTATAAAAAATCGATATTGAGATTTCAACGGAAATACACGTTTTGAGGTCCCCTGGGTCTTGCAAAGTTATGTGATGCGTGGTGGGACATATCCGGTTTTTTTGAAATTTGTAATTATTTTAAATGATTTGGAATGGAAATGAAAACTAAAAAAAAGTTAGTTCGTTAATTTTTCACTCCAGTAGTTTTCAGATATGTAAGTTTGGTTGCCTACCTTTCAGTTAAAACAAAAATTTTATCAATAAATTATTAAAAATAATGATAAACTGAGCTTTTTAGACTGATTAATATGCCATTTTAGAGGAAATTAATTAACAACTTTTTATCGAATCCTCCTCCTATTCTTTCTATAGTTAAGTTAAACTTTCCCATATAAAGTAAATATATTTTCTAAAACCTGCTAATTTTCTTAAGGACCTTTACTTGCTCTCCACTTTCTGAACTGATTAATTGCCGAGAGCTCATTATTGGAAAAGAGTTTAATTAGTCGACTTATTCAACTAAATTTTTTATGTTGTTCATATTATTCATGATTTTAATTCTTTAGTAAAAAAAAAAATAGGCGATGAATAGATGTTACAATAGATTCAGCCTAAATAACATTGGATATTAAGGCAGGAATCGACTCAGCAGAAGTTCATTTACAAGTTTAAACCTAAAATTAATACAATTATTTACTTTAACAAAATACATGTAATAATTATATAAAAATTTCAAAAAAATTTTATTCTAAATAAAAGAAATTTAGGTCTTTTATCCTTTAAAGTTGACTAATTAGGGAGCACAAATTAGAACACTACGAGTGAAAGATGAAGCTGCCTTTGTTTCTAATTCTATTCCTCAAAAAGTACGGCTAGGTGTCTAGAAATTCTCATACAAACCTAAAGCCAGGCGAGATCTTCCACCTATTTGGACTCAAAGAACCTCAATTACCCGAGTTAGAGATTTCGAAAAAAATATTATAATAATATAATAAAGAAAAACTGTAGGTGTTAAAGTAAAGTAAAAAATAAGATTAAATAAAATTTGTTTAACTTTCTTTATATATAAAAAATTTAAATAATATTTTCTTAAATATACTTTATTATATGGAGATATATACTTTAAAGTATAAATGTGGTTTCGAAATTTGCAAATGATTACTGCTGGCGGCAAAATAAAAACAAAATGGCGTTTTATCAAGCGTGACAAAGCAATTTATCTCATCGTCGATGCATCCTTCAGTCCCATTGCCCAGATTTCTATCGTTGTGTCGGAGTCGAGTATACAAAATTTATCCCGTTATTTATAAAAACAAAGAAAAAAAAAAGAGAGTGGGGGAATGGATCTTTTCCAGACTCATCTTTAATGATGCGGTTAACTAAATGGCTGGATGAGTGGAGGGATGGGCTTTTCTCTCTTGAAGGCGGGTGGTATAATTAAATCAAGTAAATTTGAAGCTATACACCTTGAATCCGGCTGGAATAACTAATGGCCAGTGATTGGAAATATAAAACCAAATTACAATATCGGCTTACCTGACGTCAAAGAGGTTTGATTTTAATAAACATGATCGGTTTTGGAATTTATTATATAATAAAAGTTGGACGGATTAATAAAAATATAAAATGATGTAGGCTATTATAATTTTTAAACTTATTTAACAAATTTTATTTCAGATTCAAAATCAATTATATTAATCTATATTTAGACTTTTGCGTTTTGTTTTGTCTGAAAGAAAGGGCCTTTGGGGTCGTTTTGACCGCATGTTTGTCTGTCATTTGTTTTTTCGTTTCGGAAATATTTTTTTTTTTGTCTTTTCGGCATCTTGGGCCATCTAGACTTTAAACAATATAATTTGAATGATATAGTTATTATGATACCAATTATCCAGACATATTTATTTACACCAAACGGTTTAAATAAATTTTCATCTGTCTACCTGGGATCTGAACCCATATCTCTTGGCTTTGGATAGTGACAATGTCAATACTTTTAACCTCTCGGCCACGGAATGGTCTAAGTTTATCTAAGTAAAAAATATGGATTTTATGAATGGGGACTTTTCGAAAACTCTATTAGATATCCCGGATTAAACAATGGCCTCAAAAAAAAAAAGTTGGCTTAAAAAAATGTAAAATAGATTCATTAATGCCCCCATCTCGTGGTCAAGAGGTTAAAACTATTGAAAATGTCAATATTGATAACCTTAAAAGCCAAGGGGCGTGGGTTCGGATCCCAGGCAGTCCGATGAAAATTTATTTAAAGCAATTGGTTACAATTGATTTAAATAAATATGCCTGGATAACAAGAATCGTAAAGAATAAATTGGTAATGGTTTAAAAGTCTATATGGCCTCAGATGCCAGAGACTTTTTTTTTTCATTTATCTGGCGATCAGCCGCCATGAGACTTAAGATTTAAAAAAAGATTCATTAATAATTTAATTTAATTAATAAATTCTAATTAAATTCCACAAATAGTTTATTTGTAAAAAAAAAAAAAAAGTTTAGGGAAAAACTTACTCATAGTCAAAAATATAAGTTATATCTGGCCAAAAAATCCATTATTCCACTTTTAATCGCTTTTACTTACACACGACCGAGAATAATCCGCATGGAGACTTGATAAGTAGTTACAAGATTAAAAATTTAGTGTTAAATTGATTTATATATCTAAAAAAAATTATTTTGCATCTAACAAGGAGAGATTCCTCTGGTCTTTGCTGATAAAAATATATTATCCAAGTTCGATAAAATTCACATCATTTTTCTAGGGTAATGCTAAAAAAAAAAAAAAAAAAGGTAAATAAATATGAGATCTTAATACTGTGAGAAAATTATAGATGTTATTATTATCGAGAAATTAAACAAAGTTAAACCTTGAAGGAAGACCTTGGCTCTAAAGGTTATCAGAGAAATGTAAAATTGAAATATGAGCCAAACTTAATATAAGCATTAGGAAAATAGAAAAAAAAAAATTGTTTTCACTTTCTCCAATTTATTATAAATTTCATTTTTATTTATTTTTTTAAATAGATTAAACTAACTTCTAACTGTACTAAAAACAGCTGTTTATATTTAAAGTATCTTTTTATAAATTATTTAATTATCCTTATAGATTTCACTCCTTTAACGTTCATCATCATTGCTTACCTATCAGATATTTATTCTCAGTTTTCTTCTAATTACTTTCTCTCTTCCTCTCACTATTATTACATCTTTAAACATCTAATTTTAAAAGAATCTAAATTAAACCTTTGATTCGATTCAAGTATTTTTACAAAAATTTCACTTTTTTATGAGAATATTAAATGATATAAGAAAGAACTCAGAAATGACTTGTGGATAAACTATAAAAATATTTGAATGTGAACACAAATATAGCCTTTGGATCTTCTTAAATTAAAAATTTATTTCGATCAATTGGATATGAAAACATAATTATTAATTTTGTATAAAATGTATCGACTACATATTTAAATTAAATAGTAAAAGATGGCGTAGCTAGAGGGAACCAACTGCTTTGGGGTCGAAGCTAATTAAATAAGTAAAAACTATGTCTCACAAATTTTATCTATTAAAAATTATATAATAAAATAGTGTTCATTGTCAAGAATTAATGCATCATTTTTTAAGGAAACTAAATAATGATAATCAAATCTATTTTTTATTCGAATTTATCAGGGTAAAAAAATGATGATGAATGATGAATGACTGAAATAAGTAATTTAAATAAAGAATACCCTCAAGTCCTAAGATGGACTATTAAAAAGATAAGTGAGCTTCGAAGGATTTATATGCTAATGAACCAAAGAAAAAGAAAAATTAGTTAAGAGATCTCAACAATTGTATTCGAACATACTTTATTTTTATATAGAAATTTATTATTTCAAAATTCTAATAATTTTATTTTTATAATTTAGTCAGAGATTTTTTACTGGTTAATATTTTAATTAGTATTTAAATTTAATGCCAAGATTATATCTAAAAATAAAATTTCATATGTTCAACAAATATAATTATTATCTTAGCAAATATTATCTATGAAAATATAATTTTATCCGGTTAATGCTCTTAAGGTAAAGAGTGTAAATAAATTATTTATCCGGTAATTCTTAAAAAAATACAATCATTCTGAAATTTAAATAATATTGAAATGAATGTCTTTAGCTATTTGAAAACTAAAACTAAAATCTATAAAAAGGGATTTATTTATTTCCTCCCTGAGAACAGACTTAACAATAGGATAATTAGACTTGGAGAGAGAGAGGAACTCCCGGAATCCGGACACGGATCATGTCCGGGGATCCAAATTGTGTTCCACGGAAATCGTTTCAGGACATTAATCACGGAGGAACCACCTCTCTTGAATATCAAAAGACAACCAATCTAAAAAAAAAAATATTTACATCAATTCAAATGTGGGAATGATTGATAAATATAATAAAACAAGCCACGAGCCATTTGGTTAAAATATTCCTATTTATTTAACATTTTACCAATTCCTTTGGAGAGGGAGTTAATCACCTCAATTTTGACTTTAATATTTTTTTTTTTTTGGATAGGCACGAATTAGGCTATTGTAAAACAAATTTAACATTTTTAACAAGTATGTCAGAAACTCGGTCTGTATAAAAAATAGAGCAAATTTGGTTTAAAATATTTTATAATATTTTACATTTAAACTTAAGACGTGAATTTGTTCAGATCCGCCTAAGACAGAAGTCTGCAAACTAAGGCCAAGAGTGTTCATTTGTTTCCTTTAGAAAAAGAATTACTTTATCATATTTATTTATATTAATTTTTTTTATTGTATTAATAGATATTTTATTTGCCTAAATTTATTTTGGAGTGTCGAAAAAAGATGTTCTCAAAACTAGACAAGGTGAAGTGTAGTTTACTGATGCCTCTTGGTTTCTTTTATAAGAAAATAAATAATTAATTAAGAGTTTAAGAAGGATAATAAAAACGAGTTATTTATCGTTGCCGACGTTTCGTGCGCGTGTCGTACACTTCTTCAGGACTAACAGATTTACAGTTGTTCAACATACAATTATTTTTTTAACATTGTAATATATTCTTCATTATAAATGCGTTAACAAATGGCTTCGGTTTTATTTTCACTTACAAATTTGCTTCACCTGAGTGCCATATTCAAAAATAAATAATCGCGTAAACTTATCCTGAAAGTTTTAAAACCCGAAAAAGTGTCAATTCCTGTTCAAAAGTTGAAATTTAGATTTTTACATAAGAAGCTTAATTATATTCCTTAAAATGAAATTGATAGTCAAAGAGCTTTTTAAGGATATAATTTTTTTTATAATATTTATTTCGAGTGATAATTGGATTACTTGCCTTTTCATATACTTATTAGGTTAGAATTATCAATGGAATGAATTCTGATAAAATTCAAATTAATTTTCTTTGATTAACTTACTTTTAGCTTTCATTTCATTTTACTTATTTTATTTATTCCTTTTAACTAGAATTTCTTTGTCTTATGTTATCAAGACTACTCTGTTTAATACATCAATATATAAGAGTTGACTGTTTTTAAAGGAAAAAGTAATTACAGAATATGATTCATGAAAACAAAGTTTAGAGGAAGTTTCTTAATGAATCACTATATAAAATGTGAAAATCATGAGGAAATTTTAGTAACCAGGGATATTTGTTTATAATATAATAAATAAATATAAACACCTGTGAAGTCTTTTGTATCCTCTTCATATAAATATTATATTTATTATAATAATGAATATAATGACTATCATAAAAAATTAAGAAAAAAAATCACTTGGGTATATTCAATACATAATATGAAGGTCAACATTTTATAACTCAATAAAATATGTTTAAAGAAGAATATCAAATTATTTATATACTCGTAGATAGAATTTCAAATTTCAAGATTAGGATATTAAAACTTAAATAATTGAAATAATGAATAATTTAGCGGCAAGAAGAGGAGAAATTCGAGCGTCATTCGATGGGGCAGGAGATTCAAGATATAATTATTCTTATTATCGAAAAATATTTTTTTGTATAAGTATCAGCTCAATTATGAATTTTAGAGGTTATTCTCCCCTATGGGCAGAGAAAGAAAGCGGGAGGAGGATTTAGAATTTAGTACAACCTAAATCTTTAAATGGTAACTACTCCAGAAATTTGTCTGTGTTTGGTTGGTGGAGGTTAGGCAACCCAAACGATCAACACACTAATGAATTTTTCGATTAATTGCTAAGATTGGATAAGCATGGTCAGTTGTAAATTTTTGGGAACATCTGCGCCTGTGTCATCTGCTCTAGAGGAGCTAGAGAGTAATTAATCGAAAAATCAATTAGTGGTTTGGTGTTTGAGTTGTTTACGTCTAATTAATATGGTATTAAATGGTATGTTAAGTAAAATTTTTTTAAAATTTGCTGTTCTTGAGAAAAAAAAATTATAAAATTAGATGTAATACAAATGTTCATCCAATTTGCAATGAACGCAAATAAGGTGAATGGATTAGTTAAAATATTCAATCAAAAACTTTAATAAAAATAAAAACTACTCCATATAGGTGACAATATATACACCTAGCCTTTATAATAATCGTGAAGTTTTAATAAAAAAATATTGACCTAAATCGTGCGTTCAATCATTTGATGATAATAAAATTTGAAGAAGTGACCAAATGATAAATGTATATAAATGAGTATATGGTGGTCCTTAAGCTCCCCATTAAAGGCCAAGATCGAGAATAATGATTGGGCGGGAAATAAATCAATTATGTTCAAATCGATCTGAAGCGTGAGTGAAACCTGCAGCCTCCCTTGAGAGGTCACGATCACTAGGCCATTCCATTACAGCTGCGATATGATCACTTAAGGAATGTCGATGAGATATCCAATATAAATGAAAAAAAAATTTGATTAATTTCAAGATAGTTCCTTTTAACTTCAATTGTGAATTAAAGAAGATCTGAAAGTATTAAACGTGACTTAAAAGTGATAGTTTTTAAAGAAATCGATATAAAAAAATTAACAATCTAAATTTGATTTCACAACGAATACAAAAATATTTGATACTTGAACTTTTAATTTTATTTAAATAGGCTAAGAGATCTCATCTAATCACAATCAAATGGCAACAGGAAAAGCCTAACTCCTTCATAAAGTTAGATTAATTATATCAATTTATTCATAATTATTATAATAAGAAATTTTCAGAGTTTTGGAAGAATAATTATTGGTTAGAAAGAAGTCATTCAGGGGCTTACATCTGATAAGTAAGTGACATTCCCGAGTTACCCGAGCTAAATCTAGATCTACTTCTTATGTCAGTCTTACCTCCCTCCCTTCAGGCGTCAGACTGAGTCACTGAATCGCTGTAAATTTTAAATTAACTAACTTATATCGAGGGATAAGGCAAAGGAAGAAGAAAAAACAGTAACAATAAATTTTTTAACTCAAGTACAGAAGACATTTTTCTTCAAGTAGAGAGTTTGGGTTTTTTCGGTTGCAAAATTTTTTCTGTTTCAATCTTTTATACTCTAATCGTTATGTGAATTCCTAAAATCTTATTGTCATTCTAAAATCATGAAAATACTGCCTGAACCTATCACAAAGTCTCTGTCCTCGGTTCTTTGCTTTTAAGTGAGGACAAACGCAGTATATTTTTGATTAACCTTTCTTCCTTTCTCATAAAATTTATTTAGTTAAATCGCTCTGAATCAATCCTTAAAATCAAGATCTGAATACCAACGAACAAACCAAATGTTTAAAGAAAGACAAATATATCATATTTATTTTTTTATTTATATGATAATTCATGATGATTTATTTAAAAAGATCTACTTATCTGGGTTTGTCTTTATTTACTTAAGATGCTTGAAACACTTGACTAACTTAACTCCTCCTACTAATCTTCATTTGAGATCAAATCAACTAGCTAATCCGATTTTAAAGTCTTGTTTATTTATTCGATTTTAAATGGTGTTAAACAGGTGATGTTTTTAATGCGTCAGATGGTAAATTTTCTAAAAAATTTACAAATGAGTAGGAGCAATGAATCGAATACGCCATTAGATTATATCTTGATCCTTTGACGAAGTCAAAGAGAGGCCAGAATACCATATTGATATAAATTTTTAAAAAATATAAAAAAATAAAATAAGTTCAATGCAGTGGACAAGAAAAATTGAAAGGAATGATAAAAAGATTCAAATCTAAATGTTCAAATTGAAAAAATGATATCTCCTTCTCCTTCCCTTCCGAAAAAAAAACCCTGGCTAGTCTATATATATAGGGAAAACTGGTGTTGGTTTGGAAAGTGAAATCTTTACCAAAGATCTTTTAAAAATGGGCTCTAAACATGAATAAAGGAGAATACAAAAAATCAGAATTTTTCCTTCAAACAAATTTTATTGTTAAGTTAATACTGGAATTGAATTTTAGCATATATGCGCGCCTATTATTTTATTAGAAAATATTTACATTATTTATTAAAGTATTTATTTTATTAATTCTTGATAATGAATATCGGGGTTCCAAAACTTCTAGTGACCTAGAATAAAAAAGATTCTTATCTTTTATTCAAAGCCAATTAGAAGGGGTTGTATTTTAAATAAATCAAGGATGTTTAATTTGTCTATTGTGTTATCAAGTCATAAAATAGATCGCTTTCTCTTATTAAGATCTTTTATTTTTCAAATTTAAGGAGATGTCCTTGTTCGGATTGTGTTATTAAATTTCGATTGCTCCACATCTAGTATTTATTTATTTATTCATCTCAAGATCGTCATTAAAGTTAGACAAACGGATTGGATCATGTCTAGGAGTTGTCTGGGCGTTTATGCCACTTTTGGAGGACATCCCGAGACGAGAATACAATGGAACAAAAGATAGTCCCCACACTTGGAGAGTCCATTTGAATATCTCGTAAAAGTTGAATATCTACTAAGAGGATTTCGTTAGTTTAATGTGTATGCTTTAAAAATTTTCATTTTTCTAGAAAGCCCTATATCATCTCCAGCATAAATTATTCTCTATATTTGAAAAATTTGTTAAAAAAATCTCTCACAATATTTACTATAAAATTTTTGAGATTTTCAAACAATTTTGGAATAAACAAAAGAAGTGGTCTTGATAATCAGAAGGTTAATTTAAGAGTTCACTCTTTTTTTTCGCAACCTTAGAGAAGCCGAGACGCATTTGAGTACATTTACATGAAAAAAAAATTCTAACAAGAAAAAATATTAATTTATTAATTTTCATTATAATAAAACTCATAAGGAGTCAAGATCAAATCAAATAAGAAAACTAAATAATTTTCAAAAATTTATAGTCAAAGTTTTAAAAAGGAAAAAAAACCTATTATAAATCCTATTTAAGATAAGAATATACATTTAAAATTATAATTCGTCTTAAAAATGAATATCCAAAAATATGAACCATTTTTCATCTCTCCTATGTGAGATGACAGCAGCCATTTAATTATGGATGCTGAGAGAGAGAGAGAAAAATAAAAGTGTCCTGACCTATCCCTGTCATCTGATGACAAGGGACTGCTCAGGGTATGAGATAAAAAAAGGCATAAAATTAGATTAAGGATTTATTCTGGAGTTTTTTTATCTATTCTCTTTTTAAAGATTTATCTCGAAAGTTTTACCTTTTGATTTAAAGTCTCTATTTGTAGATGTTTTGCTGATCACGAAATAAAATTAAAATTAATTTTTTATATGTTAGTTTTTTTATAGATAATATATATTTTATAAAAAAATTTAAAATTTTGTAAGCGAAACAAATAATAGGCCTATATTAAAAAATAATGATTTTCAAAGCAGGGTGTCCTTGGACCCCCTATCCTTTGATATCTATCATGGCCTCTATAATAATAAAGTTGGTGTTTGGTTGTTGGAAGACAGGCAACCCAAATAACCAAATTATTAATAGATTTTTTAATTATTTTCTTCTTTAGAGTGGAATACGCATGCATAGTTATAAATTTTTAGGGAGATTTAATAAGTACGCTCTTGAGAAACCCATGGTTGGTCATTTGAGTTGCCTAACCTCCAGGAGATAATTTCTGCAACTTATAGTATTTATCTTAACATAAGAGCAGGCTAATTATCTAATTGAAATATACCTATAAACCTAACCTGGAGGATTTGTACCATGTGGAAGAAGGCCCAATAAAATTAGTAGTCCAGTGGACCTCTATACAAAAATGTTGTAATCCATCTCTTTATATCTTATGAAAGTTACTCTCCAAACATTATGTATATTCATATTTCAGTCATTCATCAAGATATTTGATTGATGAGTGATATAAAATATACTATTTCAATAGGAAGTATTTTTTAAGGTAGGTGGACAGATGGATAGACACATAGCTATTAAATATTATATGAAAGTTTATGTTGTTGAAATTTATCCAAAATTACTTATTTAAAAGTGTTAACAGGATAATAAAAGAAGAAAATTGATTCGTGAATCTTGCATTATCGAGAAATTTGTATATTAAAAAACCTACTTTATACATATCGATAATATATTATTTATTTTTTCTTTCTTTATTATTAAAGTGATTTTTGATGGTTAGTGAATAATTTCCATAAAATTCTCTCCTTATTTCTATAAGAGATTTTATTTCGAGAAACGCCCAAGGTTATTATGTCGTCCTATAAAATTTTTCTTTCTAATATGTGCAAAACATTTATTAGGTATAAATTCATGCTTTTTGCGGAAACGGAAGATTATTATAAACCACTCATCTCGATCTGTTAGCGGTAAATCGTGACTTATACAGTATTCTCGATTGTAAATACAATAATATTCTATTTACATACTTGTATATCCACATTGAAAAATAAAATTAGTAGGATAGTTTAGAGAATTAAATTGCATTGTAATGTCTTGTTCAACGAACGACATGTCATGAATCTTCATTTAAATGGAACATTTATACATGTATATACATGAAACAAGCTTATTCGAATAAATTAATAATAATATAATGGTTATAAAATATGAGACGACCAACGACCACAAATATACTAGCAAATTCTCTTTTTTTTTAATGACGAGGCATTTTTAAATTTCTAATTAAAGAGAAATTAAGAGGTACCCTTCATATTTTTATAATTGCTTATTTTTTGACCTCAAAATTTTTTTTTTTTAAGTTATTAAATTGCAATTTTCGTTAGTCCTCTTAAATATTTTTGTATAAATATGGCGAGGTATTTTTATAATTCAGAGGTCGAGAGGAGTGGATTTTAAAATCCTGAGAGGGCAGATTTCTCTGAATAAATAAATTGTTTGCAAAAATCAGGATCTCTATTACAAAAAGTTGACGTATGACATTTCTTAGAAACTTAAGAAGATGAAGAGAAGTGTTAGGCTATGGCGAAAAGTCGGCTAATTTTTAGGTGTATAAATTTGTTTATTTTATTTTGACAATCCAAATTACAAACTCGTTAATGGATATCTAGATTAATTTTGTCTCAGAGCTCACTACTACTCACTTGTTAATTTTTAGAAAGTGCATATGCAAAATATATTAGTGAGTTGATTATTTGGATTGCCTATCTTTCAATAACAAAACAAGAACTAATTTCTGCAACCCATGGTAGGTCACCTAAAAACAAACGGAGAATCCAAATTTATGGGCCTTAACAATTCACTGAATTGAAATATATTCTTTTTTTAATTTTAAGCCATTTCCGAGGCTATTCTTACTTCAATTATATAGTTAAATAAATTTATTTACCTGCTTAGAGGCACAACTCCTCGGTGGCTAGGTCCAATCAAACACAAATACAAATTTAGTTGATTGAATGTATTTTAAAATTTAAAAAAGAATTAATTTTTGTCAAAAAGTGCCATTTAAAAATTAAGGTGAATGAACTCTTTAAATTAAGATGAAATTCCACACCAGTCCAGGAGAAGATATTTATAAAATATGAGATAATTATTGGAATTTTATTATAAAAAAATATTTATCTTCCCTTATTATAGTGTCAAGCAAACAAAATTAAATAAAATTAATTTTAACTATAAAAAAAAGTAAGTACTATATGACTTGTTTGAACTTTAATTACCATACCTTTAATAGCTGTATAAAGCGTAATTTAATTTCACTATTATAGTAAAATATACAGTTTAATCACTAATTAGGCTAATTATAAAATCTAATTGCCGTTTCGAGAGGCATCTCTTGAAAAAGAACAATAGTGGATATTAATAGTGTATAGGGCGTCTCACTTTTTTTTCTTTTAGAAGCCCCCTGCATTGAACTTAACGGGGGCCGGGCGTTCCTCTCTCTCTCTCTCTCTCTGGCGCCCACAGCTTTTTTTAAAACATGACTGGCTGAAAGAAACCTTGGTATATGACATATTTTCAAACCCACTGATAAACTAATAGAAATACAAATGGATTTTTTACAAGGCTTTTGTTATATCTTGATATATGAGAATATAGTTAGTTAATTTATATTTATAATAATTATTTTCAAATAATTATGCATGTTTCTAAAAATGTGACATGTTCTTATTTTAATATGTTTGCTCCTTGTGATGAAAAGAGTAACATATACATACTTAATTAAAAACTTTTTAATGGTAAAGATCTATTTTCGAATTTCCCCACTCATTTGGTTGAATGTTTTTATATTAACAACCAACCATTTAATTACTCGAGATGGGAGCACTATTATTTTTAAAAATAATTTTGTTTTTAAACCAATTTAGGATGAGAGAAGAGAGGTGAATGATCTCTCACTCATAAATTAAGCACCTGGAATTGGTCTTTCTACCAGACGGTGAATGGAAATGGTGTGTGCCAACAGTGCCCGACGTATCAGGGATAACTAAACGGAGAATGTTTTATTTATTTATTTATTTTTTTTTTTTTTTTTTTTTTGTAGTATTTGAAGGTTTTTTTGTCTTTCATTAAACACTTTTCCTTCAAAAGAAAACAAATTAAATAAAACAAATTTATTTTAATTGAATTATACAATAACTCCAAAAAGAATGTATAAATTATTTATTATTTTATTTTACTTATATATGAAAAATATATTAATATGAATAGTAAGCAACTATCTCTCTAACCCAGGACCACGGGATAGGGCATTTTTCTTAAATATTCACATTTTAATACATATGAATTTAAATAGACAAATATTTATTTATTAAAAATTTTCTAATTCAAAATTTTTTCTTTTACGGCATCTGAGGCAATTTAGACCCCGTCCTTATTTATATATATTAATTGATAGCCAATTATATTTATCGCTCATAGCGAGAAGCAAACTATTAACTTTTGGTATGTGAGGCGAGAGACTGGGCAAAGGGATACTTGAAATAATATTTATTATTAATGATTAATTGTTTTTATCAAGAATATTTGAAAAGATTGTTCAAATCACTATAATAATTGAAATAATTTTTTGTTGACAAAAACATTAACAATGCAATTTCATTTTGAAAAGATAAAATAAGTAATAAAAAAAAAAAACTATTATTAAAGATTGAAAAATTGATTTTTTTTCTCTTGTATTACATAGAAAGTTTATTACTTTAATAATAAAAAAAATTATAAAATATTTTATTATAGACACAAAATATGAAATTAATTTTTATTAAAATTATTTATATATATATTAACGGTTAAGGAGAGAAACATAAAAGTTTTCTTTTTTTTTAAATTTCCGGTTTCAGAAAAATGAAAATGTTTTTTTATGAATATACTTTGTTTGTTTTACATACATACATAATATCAAATACATAGAATAAATCTATTCATTAAAGTACAAGTGAGGATGTTTTAAGCAAACAATCTAGGCATTTGCCTAATTAGCCATGATACCCGTTTATGATTAGATTTTATCCGATTGAGAAGGGGGAGAGGACATAAAGCGAACGTGCCACATGGATACCGGAAGTACCGGAACCATCAAAGTAGAAAATTTAATTCAACTCACGAACATTTTTATATTAAGAAGTAACAGTAAATCAGCAACTCACCTCAACAGAAGACACTAGATAGATAATAAATAATATAAAATTAATTTAATAATGATTATCAAGGAAGTAAAATAAATGGTTTGGAGAATTGCTTCCATATTTATTCATAAATTAAGATTTTTCAGATACTGAAATTCTGGTTAATCGGTAAGAAAGAGTGCAGAAGAATAAAGACAAAGAGAGCATTCATTTAAATACAACTATAGATATAATGAAGGTAGTTGTAATGAAAATAATGAAGCTAAAGCTCCATCATCCTGGGGCTTTAGGGCCCAGTAACATAATTTTTTATTAAAATCACCCATTCAACTTTATATGGTTGCGTAAATTAGTTCTTTTTTGCTTACTAGAAGGAGGGCAATTTAAATAATTAAATTACTAATAAATTTTTCGATTAATTAACACCAACTAATTTCTCTACTCCATGGTCTTACTAAGGGATATCTCCGCAAGTTTAAGGGGACTCGAACACAATTTTTTCTTAGTATTGCATGAGTTTTAGGTTTCAAAATATCATTTGATCTTTAATAATTTGATTAAACTATGTTAATGTAATATTGTTTTAATAAAAAAAAACTTAATCCGTCAAAAAAATAACTAAATAAAAATAATAAAAATAATATAAAAATAAACGAGATTGAGTCTTTTTAAGAAGCGAATATAATCCTCATTTTGAGTAAAATTACCATTATACTGTAGGGTCTATGAAGAATGTGAATGAGAAAATTGATTTTTTTTTAAACTAAATTTTTTTATTTTACTACTATCCCATTTATTCCAATTTAATTTAATTTCTTTTCTAGATTGTTTTTCTCTAAAGAGATCACTAATGAGTGACCTTTAAAATAAATGAGTCCAACAACAAAACAGTAAACAGTAACGAGAGTAAAAAGCAGCCGAGCATGAAGATATACCATGGTGTTGTTTGGATGCTGTATAAGAGGCACTCACTGGCCCAAAAAACAATTTTAATGTCTCAGGTGTAGATCTGGATAAGTTATTTTTACACCGTCTTTATGATTGATGATTGGAAATAAATTATTTCAATTTATAAATGATTTAATTCTATTATGTACATACTTAATCAATTTTTAATTACTCTATATTTATTTATTAAATATGATTTATGATGATAACAATTTATTTTTTGATTGTTAAAAATAGTAATAAAAATATATATTTAACACGGTTTCTAACTTCAATTTTGCGAAAGTTTTTATTATCCTAATGATCAAACAAAAAAAATCTGGAAGATGATAGGTAATTTTTTAAGTTAGAGGAAGGAGCGTAGGTAATCTGCACCAGAAAAATTATTGCTTGAAAAATGTTTCTGTTATTTTAAGTCCCATTTTTGGTTGAATGCTCACAATCATTAATTAAAAAAAAAATTTCCATTAAGGAACAAGAAGCGAAGAAATGAAAAGGATTAAGAAAAAAATTGACCTAAATAGGTTTTTACCTATTATATTTTTTCCAAGAACTTAATAGAATTATTGTATTTTTTTATTTTTATTTATTGGCAAAGGTAGGATGAATTCAAAAAACCCAACTTGAACCCAAAAAGGCTTTGAATTTTTCAATTTTTCCTGGGTTTAATTTTCACACTTAAAAAATTTTATGAGATTTATTTATAAACATTTTTTTCTTGATATATTTTTTTTTAGTGATCTAAGAAAGAGAATAAAGTTTATTTCTTTTGGAATTGATGAGATTTGAATTTTTAAAGTTTGAGAATATATTAAATATTCGTCCTACTAGCAGAGGCCGGATATTTATGAAATTTTATGAAAAATATTCTTAAAGCAAAATATGACTTAAATTTGATATTTTTACGAGTGTTTCTGGATGCCTCTCTAACATCACCACTGACCGACTCCCCTTCCCCTTTTGACTTTAGTTGTTCGTTAAAATTATGTTATTTATTCTAAAATTTAATATTTTAATAGCAAAAATGACTATAAAACTTAAGATTTGACATCTATTTATGATGAGTATAAACAAAATTTTAGATGAAATATTCCCGAAATATATGACGTTTTGAATTTTTGTGGGCTTTGCTTATCAGTATGTGATAATCTCGCTTTTAATTTAAAAAATACCCCCACCCCGTCGTTGAGAAGTTAGAGATAGTGACAATGTCAATATTGATACCCTTAAAAACCAAGGGATGTGGGTTCGAATCCCAAACAGTCCGATGAAAATGTATTTAAATCAATTGAATACCAATGCCAAATATGCATGGTATCGTAATAAATATATTATGTGTCGTTATATGAGTCTATATGGCCTCAGATGCCGAAAAGACTTTAAAAAAATTTAAAGAATCATGAAGCTGATTAGCAGGAAAATTAGAAAGATATTATCCCCTACATTTGTAAAAGAAACATATAAAAGATTGAAGTCTATTCCTACTCCCCCTCCATTCTAATATCTTCATTTGAAGTTTAATCAGAAATACAGAATAAAAAAAAATAATTTTTAGCAAAGTTGCATTAAATTTTATAACATAGAAAATCCGTTAGCATCTACTATCTAATATTTACGTAAAGTATGTCAGTGAATGTATGCAATGATAGTTAGTGTATTTTATGTTACGCTTCAATTATATTAAATACAATCCTAGTATATATATTTTAATTGGAAAGATAAATAAGTTAATTTCGAATTTATTTATTTGAATTATAAATAGATGTTTGATAACCCTAAAGTCCTGGGTCCGGAAGTGTTTTCTAATTAATTATCCATATATTTGATAAGAATATCTTATAAGACTACAATCATTCGTCTCTAAATCATTTATTACTGTTATTCAGATATAAAAAAAAATAATATATATAATGAATTTTTTATATAGAATAAGATTACATTTGTTAATCCAACGTCTATATATATATATCAAATATTATTTGATTAGATTTTGGACCTCTCAAAATATTTCATTTTATATATATTAATTGGTCACATGGACAGACAATATTAAAAAATGGGTTAGGAAGTCTAACCTGCATTGAACTGGCGAAAAAAATGGGGCAGATTAAATCGCACAATTTCTCTTTATGGAGAGAAAAATAAATAATTATCAGGAAGATCTTTTTAATTTTTGTAGGAATGTTCAAAAGAAGGTTTGGAGAGAGTGATAGGGGGAGGGGGGTTGGTTTAGGTTTTAAATCCTCAAAAGACAATTTTTAATTAGTATTAAAAATAGAAGAAGGTGAATTTCGCAGATGTTTTTAAGGTCAAAAAGTATATGAATCGTTTCACTTGGAGGATATTTTTCTATTGAAGAAATATAAAGCAGATGGAAATGAATCAGTCTCTTGATAAAAGTATAATTGAGTCTTTATATAGAACCCTTAATCAAGTTTTTTTATAATTTTTTTTTTTTTAATGAAGAGCTTCTCGGATGCGTCCCAGAAAATCCTTTACGATGGCTATGAAGTGTAAATAAATAATTACATTGAATAAGATGCACACAAAAGTGATATTTATATTATAATTATTATTGAATGTAGAGCGAACAAAATAGCGAAAAAAGGCTTGGTTGCTTATTCGTAAAAAGGAATGGAGTTCGAGACCTGGTGAGAGTCAATAAATGAAAACCATAACGAAAATAACAATTCTTTTAATTTTTTTTTTTAAATCCTAATATTTTTTTTACCCTAATCTTTCTCATAATAGCTATCGATACGGCTTGCTCTCTAGTTTTCTTATATTATCTTGATGATGTATTGGTAAACCATTGGAATAACATAGCTAAAAACGCTTGCAAAAGTAAAACTTTCAAACAGTGCGGAAACCAACTACGAAAAGCCTAATTAGGACATTTCGTTAGTACTTTATTGTAGTTATTCATGATCTTTATAGACATAAAAATCAATACATCTCATAATTCATGATTAATGAACTTTCACAAAAAAAATTACTAAATGACAAATTTAGAAAATATACTTCGCAAATTATTAAGACCGTTTTCTATTTATTAAAAAATAAATTTTTAAAAGTGAGATTGAAAAAAAATAATTATCATTTGTTACTTTCATATATTTTACCTTAAAAATGAACTTTTAATTTATTTTGGAGAAAATATAACAACTATTATGAGACAGAGAGAGTATTATTATTAAATAAAAATTAATTTTTGTAATTCCTTTGAAAGAGGATGAATCATTGATGGGTCAAGGAGCTAAGAACTTATTTGCCTACTAATCTCCCATCCCCTCTCCTCTTCCTTTTCTAAGCTCAGCTGGAGTTTTGACATTCAGATGACCAAATGTTAAGAATTTCTAAATATAGATATACAGTCTGAGAGAAAAGTCACATATTCATTTAAAAAAAAAAAATAGTATATTTTGAAAGAAAAAGAAAGTTATTATGAATGAATTCCGTTAAATTTTTGTTTTGATCTCTAATAAGGTTATCGTTTGGGTCAAATTTTTAAGTTAAATTTTAACGAGATGATCATATTCAAACGTAATCAAAGAAGTTTTTAGGAATAAATATATTCTAAAATTTTGGAATTTTTGTCAAGGTAGAATTTTTATAAAATGAAATGGGCTATCACATCACTTAGGACCTGTATAAATAATGGGTGAGTAACGCTTTGAAATAAGAATGAGAATTCCATTATAATGGAGTCGATTAAATTTTCATGGCTAAAATGTTTAATTCATTATTTGCACCTCAAATATAGACGTATTGGGGGTAAATTAAGTACGAATTTGATAAAATTTCATCACATCTTATAATACAAAATAATTAATAAAATTTGCTGTTATCCCCATTAAATTTTTACAGAAGGAATCAATTTAATAAGGACAATATTTTTTTGCTTTTGGAGTGTTGTATTTTATTTTGACCCGCCTAATTTTTTAAATAGATTGGAATCAAACATTCTAGTTATTAATTAATTATGTAATTTAAAAATATTATTTACAAGTACTTTTAGAGTGAAAATAAGTGCTCTTGAAAATTTTCACGTAGGGTTAAAAAATAATTATATTAGGCAAAAAAAAAAAAAATTTTTAAGACCTGAATTATTGAACCAAATTTTTTGTTTCTAAAAAATTATATTCAAAATAGATTAATATGGAAATGATTCTTCCTCTTTCTAATTCAAATATTTAGACTTTTTTTTAATTATAAATTTTGATCAAACAAAAAAAAGGCCGAAATAATATTTTGGAATGTTAATCTCGTTATGGAAGGATTATTTTCTGGATCGACTCACGTCATGTTGGAACTCGAAGACATAATAAAGGTGTTGCAAAACACAATCCTCAAGGATTCCCTATTTATCTGCGGGATTCTAAGCACAGACTGGCAGCAGTTTGAGGCTGGACCAGAGACGACGACCCACGCTAAACTTGCTTACCAGTTATCTACGTAGAAGGCGATCCCATAGGCAGACACACACACACACACACACACACACAAACATACATACATACACATACATGAGAGATAAAGCCAGCATCCAATGCACTGACTGATGCGACCTTCAAGTTACTGCTCTGGTCATTGTCTTTGTTGAAAAAGAGACAAGAACCGTAGGTGGTGAACAAAGTAACAAATACCGGGTAGGTTCAAATTCGGACACGATAAGTAATAAAGTATCATTTCACTTTCAAATGAGAGATGAATGGGAGGGAAGTCATTAACCTACAGAGACAATCGGATAACTTACTCACCAAATTGGAAAATGAAACGAGAAAGGTAGAAAGAGGAAGAGACACTCACCTGAAACAAAATGAAAAATAAGTAATTAGGTTAAAGCAAAATTTTTAAATTGATTTTTTTAAATTTTATTATCATTAACAAAGAATTAAACCAATATAGCGGAGACTATTTATTTTATTTTTATTTTCTCATTTAATATTCAGTGAAATAAATTTTAGTTGAAATTTTTATTTATTACTGTTTAAAAGAAAAAAAAAGACTGGGAGCAATTAAAAATCAATTCATAAAATGATATGATCAGATATCAAGTAATGAATATCTCAAAGTCAAAAATATTTATTTTATTTCTCCTGCAAGTATATGTCTTGAATACATTAAAAAAGAGGAGGGCAGATTAAACCTTGAACTACTTTAGAATAGACAAATTTAAAAATTAGAAAAAATAAGAAAATAATAAATTTATATGGAGAGGCGTAGTAGCTCAAGGGAAGGAGGTTGTTTTTTGAAAGTCCTATGTTTGTTATCAGCAGATTTATCCTAAATTTCCCAAAAAATTTCGTTTCGGCCCTACACTTATCCTTTTTATCTATATTTTTAGAGGATCTCCTCTCTCTCTCTCAGGGAATTAGCCCCCCTCTCAGACGTTTTTTATGGTGTTGGCCTCTGTTTTAAGAACCCTCCTTCGACCCCTTTTTTTAATTGACCTTGGTTTTCTCTCAATTTAAATATCAGCCAGTTTATATATATGTTATATTAATTGAGATTTAAATATAATATTGATTAATGGCGGGGGCTTAAGCTTAAAGGCCCTTTCCCTTTTCTCTTAATGGAGTGTTGGTTTACCACTTTTTTCTAAAAGAACTTCCTAATAGAAAAAAATGTAGAACTTTTCTAAAAGAACTTCCTAATAGAAAAAAATGTAGAACTTGTATCTAAAATAAAGGGTAGAAAAAATATATTTATTTAAAAATATTAATATAATTTGTTTGCAAAGATAATTAGACTAAAGAATTTTTTCTATGGTTCTCTGATTTTCAAAGAGGAGGATGTTTATACTTCCTGTTATCCTAAATATCTTTGAATGTGAGATCAAAATCCTGAATTCCTCCTAAGTTATCCTTTATAGGAAAAATGATATATATTTAAGCCTTTTTAATTTAATTTAATAATTAATTGGTTACCATTATAATTTAAATAAATATTATCTCTCAGGATGGCCCTGTCCCTTGGTTCAGAGGTATTAGTTAATGTAAATTAATAAGAACGGGCTCTAAATGGCCTCAAAAAAGAATTTAAAAAAATCTCTCAGAACGAGAAGCGAACCAGGGACCTTTAGATCTCTTGAGTAGAAGAAGAGGCCTATATTTATTGTATTGTAAGAATTTTTTGAGAGAAAATAATAATAAATCTTGATACAAACTGAAAGGACGTGACTCAGATACATTAAAAAGAAAGAATTCCACTGAAAAATTTTTCATAAAAGAGGAAGCTTTATTGAAATAAATTGGTATTCATCAAAAAGATCTTTCTGGAATATTTTATACTTTAATTATTTCAATTTCTTATATATGCTAAAGTTATAATAAAAGTATGGTGGTTATTAAAAAGAACCAAGGAGCAAGGAGAATGAGATAGCTTCAAAGTGCTAAATTTGGTAATGAAAAATAAAAGGTGTTAACATTTATTAGCTAAAGGGAATGAAATATGAGTTGAGATCAAGTGATAATTATTAATTTAATGACGTTTCATTCATTCCCCACTCCTTGAAAAAAATAGCGAATACTTCATTTCATTTGGACCGTATAGTCCCACCTACTGGGGTTTCCGTTTATTTACTCGAGGTGCTTTCGTGTACGGAGACACACACCTCAAACCCAGCCGACCTCTGGCTGTAGCCATCTATCGGCATTCTATGAAGTTACTTGATTCCCTAACTCTAACTCCTCTCATATACATTTCTAGCTAGCTAACTAATCCTATATCTAGGTCTGGCCATTTATTCCCATCTATTCTATGCTTGGAAGGATATCCTAGAATGAGGAGGGACTCTCTCAGCACCGGCGTGTAGCCTACTCCTTACGAAGAGTGCATCATTGAGAGAGAATCCTTCTTTACGTCCCTTCCATAGGACGGGGTGCCACAGCAACTCCCTCTCCTCGTAGAGTTGCTTGTGGACTCTATTGTGGTGAGATCGAATGTTCCAATCCAGGCCATCTTTGAGAATTAAATATTTTTATTTAATGAAATAATCCCTTCTGTCCGGGATGCGAACACCGATCTCCTGTGTAAAACGGCGACCCACTATCGCTCCACAGAGCCCTCAAAAATACCGAATAAAGAAAATGACTTGATTAAAGAAAAAATGTTTATAAGAAAATTGTAACTCATCCGGGATTTAAATGCTTGAAATTTTTTAAATTTCTTTCACAAATTGAGCCCATCTTAATTTAATATAATATATAATTATATACATATTTAATAATTATTTATTTATTTTTAATAATTTTTTAAGGCTTTTTTAGTATCTGAAAACATTTAGGCTCGGTCTGTATTTATTTAAATTAATTGGTAGCTAATATATATAATTTATCGCTCAGAAGGCGAAGAAGCTATCCTATAGTAATTTTCTCTTATAAATAAATAAAGAATTGGTGTATTATTATAATATAACATATAAATAAATATAAATAATAATAGAGTAATAATGAATTACAATGCAAAAATTTTCATTTAATTTTTTTAAAAGTAATTTAAGAATTTTGTGAATTGTATGTACCCGTTGTAAAATAAATAGGTTCAATATAGATTTTCTACATAAAAAAATCAATAAAACGAATATATTTAAAGGTAAACAAGGGCTTTGCCTCTGTTCTAAGAGGTACGAAGCATTTATTTATAATTTGATCCTTTCAACCATTAGACCATATTAAAAATCATTGAAGTGTTCATTCAACTCTCTCGAGAAATACGAGTCTCGTCAGGTTCATAATGTAATGTTTGTATTGAATTTTAATTAACCAATGAAGGATGGGTATTTCTCATGTGAAAATATGCGATACAGTCTTGCAATATTAATAACGACTTATTATTTATAAATTATACAAACAGTAAAGTAAATTATTTATTTATTTTCATCAAATTATTAATTAATTAATTAAAATTATTGAACAGATTCTGTACTTTACAAATATGATAAAAAATTATACTAGATCGAATAGCTTCACCTATTAAGGTATTTTTTGGGACCAACAACACACTCACCTCAAAACTAAGGTGTATCATTTTGTGGCAACACACCCACCTACAACCCAACCGACTTATGATCTAAACCAGCGGTTTCCAACTGTTTTCGTTCTGAGGACCACCAAGCAACATAACATTTTATCTTGGACCGGTAAAAAATTAAAGAGAAAATTTTGCATGAATAAATTAAGTTTTACATAATCTGAAATAAATATATCCATCTATACTTTAAAATAACAAATGTAAAAATTTTAATCGAGAAAAAATATTATAAGTAATAAGCCATGTTAAAAACTTAATTTAGATTAATTTTTTTAAATAGTGTTATTTCTCTGAATCCCGACAAAAATTTTGACGGACCGATGGGTGGGAACCTCTAATCTAAACCATTTATTGGTATCCGTGAAATTACTTTATTTATTTTACAAAATTGTGATTTCTTTTTAAAGAGAGCAAATTGGAAATTTGATGACACGAGGGTAAGATCCCCATCGTTGGTTACATATCTGGGTAGAATCCTTTTTTTAGATTCAGGTTCTGATAGAGTAAATCCCTCGCTTGAGGGACCTTTGGGACCGAAATCTTATCCCATAAAAATTAGTTTTCATTTAATCATATCAGAACATATAAATTAATTGGGTATATAATTGAAATAAATTTTATCTCTCCGGAGGAGAAGAATTTTAAGAAAAATTTATCTTCTCTAAAGAGAAAAAATTAATATATTAGATATTATTAAAAATCTCATTACATAAAATATAATTTATCTCTGAAGAGGATATTTTAGAAATAAATAAATAAAAAGCTACTCCTGAGTGTTTACTGAGCACTAGAGATTTCCTGTGTATGAAGTGTCAATGTTTTATTCATTTCAAGGGCAATAAAGTGGTCTTATAGTAGCCATTTTATAAGCATGGTCTTTTGTTTTTATTATACCTTTTGCAGGAAAGAAGGAAAAAGCAACAGCGAGTCGGTAAGATAAAAATTTCATAGATGATGATGAATGGTTGATTTATTAGCAATTTATTGGTTTCTTGTAAATATAATTTGACTTGGGGTTCTTAAAAATAATTTTCACCCAGCCCCCTCCTTCCCTCCACCCCTTAGAAAATACTGGCTTTGATAATTTATAATTTTTGGAATTTTTATTTTGGTCCGAGTCGGACATTTTTGACCTGAGTCGTGTATATCCAAAATACACAATTTGAATGAAAATTAAAAAAAAAAAAAAAAAACCGCAAAAATGATAGAAATTATTAAGTTAGAATTTTGTTAAAATGCACTATATAAAGATTATCTTTAAAAATATACAAAAAAAAAAAAACTTTATATATATAGGCCCATTTATTATTCATTTTCATTTCTTTTTTTTTTTTTTTTTATTTGATTTCAAGGTTATTTCCACTTGTTCTATTATGAGTTTTGCATTATGCTTCTTTCTTTTTACTATTCTTGTTTAGTCAGTATTTAACTCTTCAGGGGGCCAATTATTCAATCCCTTATTAGATTTAATTATAAATGAAATTATTCTTTTGTCCAAAATTAAAGCTATTTTAAAATATTCGAGATAAGAAACGATATATAATATAAAAAAAGTGGATAAATTTATTGATGTTATATTAAGGTGTGGGAGAAAGATATAATTTAATAGATTATATTATATAAATTATAATAATTTATCAAAAAAATCAGTGTGTATCGTGGGTACGGATAGATAACGTGAATTCTTCACCAAGAGACTATAAACATCTAGAAACTTCCATTTAGTATACTCTCTGATTCTGTGATCCTAGTAAGCTCCTTCTGAATTCACTGGATGCTTCTTTCCAACTCAATACGATTTCCATATCATTACTTAGCTTTTCCTTATTATTATTCTTTTTTTTTTAAGTCTTTTCGGCATCTGAGGCCATATAGTCTTTAAACGATACAGAATATATTTTCACGATACATTTAATCCAGGAATATTCATTTAAATCAATTGGTATCCAATTGGTTTAAATAAATTTTCATCGGACTGTCTGGGAGCCGACCCAACCCCCTTGGCTTTAAAGGTTATCAATAGTGACATTGTCAGTATCTTTAACCTCTCGGCCAGGGGGGGGGGGGGGTTATTATTCTTTTGTCTAGTTACGCCGTCATTTGTTTATTTTCAAATTCAACTCAATACTTCCTCAGAAAAACTCAAAAGTAATCTTTTATATTTTTCTATATTTTTTTTTTATTTAATTTCACTTCATTGTATAACTATATAAATATACAATATGTTAAGAAAAATTAGTATAGATGGCTTCCGGGCGATGTTCAACAGTTTTGTTCCTCGGGGACACCTATCCGAGGTTCACTGTTGCTTAGCCTTGCTTGTCACAAAGCTGTTCTTCTTTCCGGCCAGGCTAATCTTTTATAAAGTATTATAGTATAGACTAGGAACACAAAGAGTGTCGTAGAATCACTGAATTAGAATTTATACTGCGTAAAATTTCTAAAAAAAATCATAAAATTGCGTCGCCCCCCCCCCCCCCCCCCCACCAAAACTATCTATTTTAATCAATCCCCCCCGCCAAACAAAAAAACATTTAGTTTAGGGGGAGAGTCTTATATAACCCGAAATTCATTTT
>JAAAKE020088455.1:0-21416 GCA_010014785.2 Anisolabis maritima | reverse complement strand
AAACCCCAATTTTTTTAAAAGGCCCACCCCCCCCCCCCCCCCACCGTGGCCGAGAGGTTAAAGGTACTGACATTGTCAATACTGATAACCTTAAAAACCAAGGATTGTTGGTTCGGATCCCAGGCAGTCCGATGAAATTTTATTTTTATCAAATGGATACCAATTGGTATAAATAAATATGACTGGATTACAAGTATCATAATAAACATATCGTGAATCGTTTCAAGTCTATATGGTCTATATGACCTCAGATGCCAAAAAGACTTTAAAAAAAAAAATGGACCGAGCGACAGCTAGGTGTCCCAGGTACTTATAATAATATAATCGATAAAAAAGCATAACCTTTATCCTATATTAAGTACAATTTAATTAAAATATTTTATTTTTGTTCATTAATACTAGAGACCCGAATATAGTTTGCTGCAATCTAATAAAATGCTTAATAATAAAAACGAAACATGCGATTTTTGTGAACATTTGTCGTAAAGCTTAACTGAAGACAGATATGAGCTCAACTCAGGCAAAAATAAAATTTTGTGACTGACAAAATGTTTTTTAACGAAAACTTTTTAAATATTGATCATGGAACTGAACTGAAAACAGACTTCCGGTTACCCGATTGCTTAGAAAAATTATGATGCTATGACTGATTATATGTTCAGGACATGTACACTTACGCAACGTTAAATGACCAAAAGTGCTTTCACAATTCGTTTTCATTATAAATATTAATAAAAATAAATTCTTTATTATATTCAATAAATTTTAGAATTTAATTAAACAAATAATTTATTTAAAGTTTATATTTAAAATTACGTTAGGTTTCCGACTGCCATTATTTATTTGTTTTGAAATACAAATGGCATCCATGCATTTGAATAGAGGGAAAAAGCGAGTGAGAACTCCCTTTACAGGATATTTATCAATGTCTTACTGCACTCCATCTCTTCCTACTTAATATGAAGTTTCAGGTAGTATTTTTAAATCGGGGTTTAAACCCCTTAAATTAAACTAAACGAATATTTCTTGCTAAATAGTTCTTCCGAAGATCTATTTTTGATTCATGTGAATCAGATATTAATATTTGAAGGCATAAACAGACTGTAATTAAATCAAAGATTATTATTTAAAAAATCATTCTTTGTGAGTATATTTTTTTTTGGTGACCAGAGCACAGATCTGTTGCAAAGTAAGCACACCGATATTCCAGATAGGCTGGGAATCCTCGGTTCAATTCCTGGGGGCTAAGGATGTCTGGACCCACCAGCATAAAATATACTTATATAAAATTATTTTTTAAATAATAAACTTTGACTTAATTATAGTCTTTTTGAATATTAATTGCTGTATTTAGTGATGAGCTGAATAGGAATTAGGCGCAGGCAGCCAGACTAGATGCATAGGTGGCCGAAAGAGTTCATTTTCTTGGATCATATGTAATTTATAATATTTTAAAACTAAATATTTTTTAAATTACAAAAGTTAAATTGAAAAATAAAGATAAATTATTAAAAAATATTTTAATTAATTTATGCAATATTTATTAGGCTATATGATGGAAAAGGTGGTAATTAATATTGATAGAAATTTCTTTAAAATTAAATGATTTTCAAAATTTAATAATTTGAAAGGCTTTGACGTATTCTCATATTATATAGGCTCTTTGTGACGGCAAATATGAACAATAATATTTCAATACATATAATAAAAAATGTGACGCTTAAAATATAATCAATTAGATCCTATCTAAATTATAGTTAAATTGAAAAATAATGGGAAATTAATTTGGGGCTTATAACTTCTGAGTACGTGGACTACGAATTATCGGAGATGGCATTAATTATACTTGATATATAGGTATTCACATAACCCATATAAAACAAATATCAGGAATGAATAGTTTTTTCTGAAAATTCATTAATTTTGCAAAACAAAGGGGCTCAGCTAAAATGAGCAAATTCGTCATTAAAAAAAAATAATTTTTTCTTTAAAATTCGTAAAAATTTAAAAAAATTATCAAATGAGGGGTAATAACTAAAATCTGGTTTCGTCGTTTCCAAAAATAAAATTTTTTGGGAAAATTTATCAATATTGCAAATTTATTTATCAATTATTGATTAGATAATCTTGGTAATGGAAAATGTGGAAAAAAATTAAACATATCTGTGATAGTAATAGGTAAGATGACAGGGAGCAACAACATGAGGAAGAAATCAAGGGGGATCTCGTCACACTCCATAATAATTTTAATTTTGAGAGAGTTTGAAGAAATACACGAGAAATAAAACCAATTTGAGAAGATCTCCCTAAGTAATTCAGGGAGGTCATGAGTCCTTCGGTCAAAGCCTGCAGAGTGGAGGTTGAGCTCATTTTGATCAACCATCACCCAATGCTCTCTTTTCAACAGAAAAGTATATTTCGATTATTTCAGCATGCGTTCTATGCTGAATAATTGCATAAAGATAACAAGCTATAATTCTCAATTCCTTTTCACTTTTATTGTTTTATTTAAAATCTACTTGTTTGTGTATTAAAAAAAAAAGTAAATTTATTCCTATAAATATATATAATTGTTGATTAATTATTAGTGTAATTATTCGGTAATGATTTTGTGAATCTATATTTTAGGTATGTTTTGAGCAACTTATAAAATTTTTTTAAAATATATATTTTTTAATTTTTGTATTGTATTTTTTCTAAATCATAGATTCTTCAAGTAAAAAAAGAAAAATATGAAAAATTTATAATAATTTAATAAATACACCCATACAAAATGGAGAGATTTTTAAAAACAAAACGTAGCAATAAAGAATATGAATCCGGACGTGAGCACAGGTTATGTGTAGGAAACAGTTCCAGTAAGCGAACCAAAGCGAGGTCTCTTTGCCAATACGACGAAAGTTATTTAGACTTTGGTTTCTATTGGACTGAAAACGTTGATTTATCTTTGCCGCTATGTTTAGTATGTCGATTAGAAATGTCAATTGAATTATTGGCTCTTAGTAAACTGAGCAAGCATTTTAAAACCAAGTACTCTCATTTACAAGACAAACCTATAAATTATTTTAAAAGATTGTTGGAACAGCATATAAAAGGGTTTCAATTTTTAAAATGTGTAATGAAGGTTTCTGAAAAATCTCTCATTGGTTCTTAAGGAGTTTCTAAATTTATAGCACAAAATATGAAAGCTTATATTATATGAGAATCATTCATTCTGCCTACGTGTCAAAAGATTGTGAAAACATTGTTAGGAAATAACGCAGGAAAAGAAATAAGTAAGATCCCTCTGTCCACAATCGTATTTTAGATATCTCATCTAATATCGATAAATAAGTATGTAGTATTAAACTTCAATGTTCGGATTTTTCATTACAAATAGATGAGCGTGAAACTACCATTTTACATACATCAAACAGTGGGAACCTTTAAGAAAATTCATATATACGAGTATATATATGTTTTGTAAGATTTCCGTGGTTGGATATACTTGGAATGGTGTTTTCACGGGTTAGTCCGCGTTGTTTGTTGAGATTAATTCGACTCTTGCTCGTCCTCATATTTAGTCGATGGATATCTCAAAGATTTGGATTTGCCTTTGAGATCTAGGACGGAATTGGTTGAGTGTTGTGGTGTTGGTATCCTATTTGGGTTGACTTCGAAGCCTACTTCTCGAGTCGGAATGTTTGTGGATGTCTCCGAGGCTAGTTTTTGCCTTTGTGTGAAAGTTGTTGGCTGGATTGTGTTCTAGGAAGTGTTTGGTTGTAGTGCCGTTTAATACTTTTGTTGGTTTGGGTTGACTCCGGGGCCTCAATCTCCCTACTCACCTGATAATTTCTCGCTCGAGACCAGGTAATACCTCGACCACTCGGGTAGTTTGTAGTATTTATGCTATTTCTTGTCTGGTGATTTTGACTTCGTTTGGTGGTAAGTGTAAAATGGCGCTTTCTGTTTGGAAAATGATGTGTTTGATTGGAATGCTTTTCGGAGTAATAACGAAGTCAAAGTCTTTGGAAAATGTTTTTGTAGTAACAGTGTTAATAGTTGTATCAGATAACATCTCAGTTATGAACTGTGTTGGTGTTTGTAGGTTTGTATCTTTGTTCTGGTTTTTGAGTGGCGATAAGTTGGTGGAGTTTTTTGTATAAGATTGAACCAATGCACATACAAAAACCGCTTCAACCAACCAATCCCAACCAACATCAACACGAGAACACCCGACCAAAGTTGAACCGACCCGAGTTTTCCCCACTCCTTCCACAGAGCTTATGAGGGAAGTGACTCGCTCTAGAGTCAGTCTTTTGCTCTCAAGCGAGCGACCAGGTAACATTATACCCGGGGTGTAGGCAGATATACACTACACCATTCAATCAACCACTTCCTAGAACACAATCCAACTAACAACTTGCTAGGACATAATCCAAACACCCACTTGCTAGAACACAAAGGCAAACACAAGTCTCGGACACATCAACAAATATTCCGACTCGGGGAGTAAGCAGATTCGAAGTCAACCCAAACAGAACACGAACACCACAACACCCAACCAATTCCATCCTAGATCTCAGAGGTAAATCCAAACCTCTGAGTCATCTACTGACTAAATTTGGTGACCAACAAAACTGCGATCCCGAAAACAAACCACCATCACCACCAATTCTTAACCCACCTCTCTTGAAAATGGCTCCAAAAGATGAGCCGAAACATCGAGTTAATATCAACTATCAAAGCGGACCATCCCGTGAAAATACTATTCTACATATATATATTTATTTTTCTCTTACCTATATATGAGATATATAGTAAGAAAGTATTTTAATATTTCATTATACTGTTATCCAAACTTACTCTTGTATAATGACTTTCCTCCCGCTATGGAGAAATATAGAAGATGCTTATACCGAAACGTCAGCTACGAGGAAATATAAATAAGTGAAATCGGCTTAATAATAGCTCCACCTTTTTCATTTATTTTCTACACATTTATTAAATTTGTTAAAATAAAAATATAGAACCCAACAAAATATTTTTTTTTATTTTCTGAATTTGATTATAAACGTACTTAATTTACTATATAATTAAATAATATATATTTATATTTAATTACCTTTTTTATTGATATATTAATATTATCATATATGTCTACTATATGTCATATTAATATAATGTCTCTTCACAAACAGTTAATTCCGAATTTGATTAATTATATATACCTATATGTATTTCTTGACTTTAATTAAAACTGAACTGGTTTAAATAGTTAATATTAAAAAAATGACTTTATTTATTACATGTTTTTTATATATACATATATTACATTCTTTAATCCCCCCCTTCACCCATTTAAGATTGGTCGCCAGTGCACTCAGGAATATATATATATTCATATACATACCCAGTTGGGTATGAGATCGCCTCCCTTAAAATTGTCCCTTGGACCTACCGCCGAATAAACAGTCACCCATCTTAGTACCATTCGTGTTTATATATTATATTCCATATATGTAAGTTGGAAATATTGACCACCTGGCGTCATCTTAGCACACAAGCAAAAAAGTAGCTTGCAGTCAGTCGAGTCACACAGTCGAGCCAACATAATCGAGAAACAATCCAAACAACATAAACGAGTACAAGCCTCAACCAGTATAACTTCGTTTGTGTTACTTAGAAAATAAGATTCTTGTTTGAATATCTTCTTTCTTCGTTGGGGCCACCAGATATATTTTGTTGTTTATTTTTTATTTTATTTGTACTCTTTTTCAGATGCAGTGGTCAATTAGAGTTTTATAAATATTTTTTTATATATTGTAATTTTAATATTAAATATCGATTACTTCCGATGTGCTTTCATAATTATTTATTAATATATTTAAAAAAGGTATATAGTTGGTCAAAGTTGAGTAGAACGTAGTCAAGCTACGAAATATTTCTTTTATTAATAGACTAAAGGTAACGTTTCGGTCCTCTATGGGACCATCTTCAGAGCTATAATACAACAAGCCAACAAGGATGACAATCATTTATAGGTTACTTAAATTAAATTAATATTGTGTTTAAACAAAGTTGTTTAGGAAATTGTAAAAAAAAAATGCAATATTATTACCCAGGGCATTGTTAAAATGTAGATCCTCAAATTATTTATGGGTATTTTATACATTTTATTATACAGAGGTAGAGTAAGTAGTATACCAATAAATAAATTAGCCTGTAGCAGACCTACCACATTCAAAATTCGCACCTTAAATTTTACTATACTATAATTATTATAATTATAAACAAAATGTTTTCTTATCAAAAATATCTTTTCATAAATTGTGATATTAAAACAAATTTAACTGATCCTAATTTCTGTATATTAAAATTATATTACAATATAAATATTATATTCCATATATGTAAGTTTGCAATATTGACCGCCTGGAGTCATCTTAGCCCACGAGCAAAAAAGCAATCGAGTCACACAGTCGAGCCAACATAATCGAGAGACAATCCAAACAAAACAATCGAGTACAAGCCTCAACCAGTATAACTTCGTTTGTGTAAACTGATCAAATAAAAATAAATAAATTCAACAGCACTTATATCTCTCGTTTTTCCCTATTTACTTATGTTTATGGTTTTAACACCCAGCTAACAATAACAAACCCAAAATGGAATTACTCCAAAGCTTTATTGTGTTCTGGCAGAATGACTATGAAGAGAGAGAAGGCCAAATTTCGGAAACAAAGGCCCTAGAGGAAAAAGGAAAGCAATTAGCAAAGCTAAAATTGCGCACTAGGCTTACGCGCGTAGTTGACCCAACAGAAAATGCAAACGAAAGCTATTTGGGAGATTACGCGAGTAATGTTGGTTTACTCTCTTCCGCAAGCTCACCTAGAAACACATAATAATTGGCGGAAATTCCCGGTCGGTTGTAATATCCCCCTTTTGTAAATCTTACGTTCAGAATAAAAGTCAACAACCTTACTCCGCCTATAACTTGAATTACCAAGAACATCGGAAGCCGCTCTCCTATCCATATCCCACCAACGAGCAACGTCTGGACGAGGCAACTCGCAACAATTGTTTAGTCAATATACATAAAAATAATACTCTATGTCCTAGAGTATCAACGAGAAAGTCTTCCTTGTATAAAATATCTAAATATACATCAGTGAGATTAATATTGATTTTTAAAAATACGATAAGACTCACTTTAGAAATTTTTCTTCTCTCTTCCGCAATCTTCCCAATCGTCACAGCTTCTCAGAAATCACCTCGAAAGCAGGGTAGTAATTCTCCTTCGAATTGTGTATCACATAGGTCAGTTTTCGAAAAAATAAACCACCAAAAACTCCTGAAGTTTAGAGATTTGTACACACGTTTGTACACACGTTTTACTCAAGTTCACCAACTTTAGTTGGTATTCGTGGATTTCTTGGTTTAGGAATTTTTTTACCCCTTCGAACATTTTGTCTCTCAAATAGGCTGTTCCCCTGTCTTCCAAAAGTCTCAAAATGACATTATTATTGCGGACTCTTCTTCAAATGTTTCTCTTTTGGTCCAAGAGGTTATTTTTTTACTCCTTTTATGATCTCTTTCTTTGGCCATCACTCTTCTCCGAGGTCAGCAAGTCTTAATACATATTCGCAGGACTCTACCAGATTTCTACACCAATACTGCATCTCCCCAGTTCTATTTTCCATATGTAGTCTGGAGTATTTTTTCTAGTCCTAGCATCCATTTAAAATTCTTAGAGTGGACTCTCTCTTGCTCTTTATACTCTGAGAAAGTAAAAATAAAGCAATGTATTATCTGGCCGAACAAAAATCAAATAAAAATGCTTTGCCATTAGCCTTTCGTGCTAGATTTATTTTAAAGTTATGTTTTGAGATTCAAATAGGGAAAAAATCATAAAAATTCATTCCACCAGGCTTTAACATGGTCCGAATATAAGCAATGTATCAACTTCAAGCATTTAATTTCATCAACTACGGACGGATTAATTAATTTTATTTTTAGAGTTATTGGGGGCAGAGTTTAAGACATACTCATTTTTGAAAACTACAATTGTTTATTATTGATACCTTCTAGATATTCGATTATTGCAGAGAGAGGCTTTAAAAATATTGGACATTTAATAGTGCCTTTAGGATATTCATTGTTACGATATCCTTCGCTAGAATGTGGTAGAAAAAAAAGAGGTTATGATGTCAAAAAATAGAGCAAGCCTAGTGTTCATATTGAATGTAAAAGAATTTTAAATTCTAAAACCTCAACACTCAACAAGAGATCAATTTAATTCCTCAAATTGATTTTTCAAAATTCGTTTTAACAATTTTAATTAAAATTAATAAAATAATTATTTATTAGATAATATTTGAAATTTATTAACCCTTATCGTCCCCAAATTTGTTTGGGGCCCCTTACTCTTGTTTTTTGGTTTTTGTGAATTTTTACCCTAATGAAATCAATTGCCTATATTTTAAACGGATTAGGGAGCTGACGCAAAAAATCTAGTGTGACAGCACATCACTCAGCTCTCCTTACTTTAGGTAAGAGACGTGTAAATAGTCAAAAGAGCTCGTTATGGCTGGATCCAGCCCGGGGCACCTCGTGTTTTGCACATATTGCATTTAAGTATATTGTGTATAGAGAAGATTATGATTGTTTATGTTATGTATTTCTTATAAGTGATGATTTATAAATCGATTTAATTATGTTTTTATGTTATGAATTATGTTTTGTATCTTATGAAATTGTATTTATGAATCTATTAATGAATTATCTTCCCTTCCACTTATTTTATGTTCTTATCTTACCATATATTCTCTTTATGTGTTTTTCCTCTTTTTCATCTCTCTCTCTCTTCCTTCTCCACCTACAAATTATCAGGGTGGAGTTAAACCCTTACTTCTTTTTTTTTTGTTATCGTCTCTGGGTGAGACCTAGACCTAATATGGCAACCCTAAATGTGAAAGCACATCTTTCAGCTTTCTTTACGTTAGGTAAGAGAATGTTTTGTGATGTGCGTTAGTCACACCTGATAGGTTATCTGGATAATATAAATAAATATTTTTTTATTATCTTGTATTAGTACTTTAGTGATGTACTTATTCAGTTTTTTTATATTATATAAATATTTTGTTAACACACACACACACAGAGAGAGAGAAAAAATACAGTAGGATAAGGTATTGTGCATTTAGAGTTGCCATCTTCAGATTCTAATTCCTTTGCAAATTTGAAAGCAGAAAAGCAGATGTCACCCGATAATTTTGACAAATGAATCCGTCTTTGTTCTAGGCTTATATCTCAAATGATATAAGTACCATATGTAGATATTTCACTTCCTATTCTATTTTTCCATCTTAATTCATCATTCGACATTAGTCTATTAATATAGATAAAAAAAATTGAACAGATTAATTTAATATTAATCTCAAAAAAAAAAAGATTTAATTTTAGGCTTATACTATTTAATTTTAATTATTTTTTATTTTATTTATTTTATTAATGTTTATTATAATAAAAAAACTTTCGTATTTAGTCTATAATCATTTCTTGGCGTTACAAGATAATTATTTGGAAAATAACATTGTTGACAAGGGAATATAAACGTTCAAAAATCTAATAATTACATGAAATTACGTACTCATAATAAAGGACGGATATACAATGTCGCAAATATCGCAATTGCGAGGGGCACCTAAAATGGAAACAGAACAAAGTGTACCATTCAGTTCATTTATTCTTTGTTAGCAGTATTAAATTCTGTATTAGTTGTTAGAAACCTAAGTTAATATATGGTTATACATAATTTATAGAGTAAAACAATGTACAGCCTACTATATATATTTAAAACGAAGGAACAAGAGAAGATAATCGCGATTAGCGAAGGAAGTATAATATTTTTTTCATTTATCTGTTAGACTCTGTCTTAATATATTATTAACAAATATTCATTTCTTATAGACTCTTATTAGAAAAAGAAGGACAAGGTTACGACTGATCAATGAATGTGTAAATCCGCCACTGCTCAAAGTTAAAGAAAAAAATGTGAAATTTATGAAAATTAAAATAATTCATGGCTCAATCACAACTCAACGTTTGCTATAGTGTTTCTGAACATTTGCTTCACTGTGAACCAGCAACAACAAAATAAAATATAATACATAATACATTAACGCGTAATAAAAGAAGTAAGTGATAATACAATAGAATGACAATATAACGGACTATTTTGAGGTGGAAAATGATTAATATATCTTAAAGATTATCTAATTTATTATAAGTACAGCCAATATATTTAATATCGTTAGAGTAGTTTAAGAGAAAATCACACAAAACCTAAAAATGTACAAGAGTAAAGTCGGCCCCAAACAATTTTGGAGGGATAAGAGTTAATAGGTTTCAAAGATCATCTCATATATAATTGTTTTATGAATTTTAATCCAAATCTTTATAACAAATTCTAAGAAATTTAAAAAAAATAAAAAAGTCCACCAGTAAAATTCTAATACACTATGGCCAATTTTATTGAAAAACTTCGGAGCATGCGACTTGGATATCTAGCTTAATTATAAAATTTCGGCCTCGAGCAACTTTTCGTTTTTAAGAAATTTTGTTCAATACACACACAGAGACTGAAATTTTATATTTTCTCAATTTACTCCAAATATCATAATGTGTAGAATAAAATAAGGATCCTTTCTCAATTTTTTCAATGCAGGAATATGGCCGAAAGATACCATCTATTATTTAAACTACTGATATTTCCTTCAGAGATATTTCGTTTGTAATGTAATGGAATCAATATACATTCTTATTACGAACAGAAAAGTAAAGCGGGTACTTATGTTATCAAAATTTACATGTCGAATGGTGTTTACTCTATAAAATTCTTTTATCTTTTCATGTTTCAAAAGCGAAAGATCTATTAATGAAATAATGTGACCTGAAAATTGAGACGTCTCACCCGTCAGGCTGGAGCTTAAAATTCTCGTGCAAATTGTTAGATAAAATTTTGTAACCAACTCTTTATTATAATTCTTAATCCGCAAAAGTTCCAGATTTGCATCTCTTTTCTAAATTCTTTGATTGTGCATATCATTCTTCCGTCAACTCGAATTATACAGTATTAATTTTAAAAATATCCACCACCTAAAACCATGGATAAGGGGTTGTGTCTTCGGCTATAGGGTATTTTACAAAATAGCCGCCCCCCGGCAGCTCAGCAATCTAGAAACAGCAAATGACCCTGTCATTATTTTAAACAAAAGAATAAGACTACAATAGATTGTTTTTGTGAACCTTGTCAATCAACATCTGACATCGCGTTTGACTCGTTAAGGGTGACATGGAAAGAAAGCAACTGAAATATTTAATTGCCTTTGTTTATTATTTTATATTACTTCAACAGCAACACACATTGTTTTTACAGTTTATCTGTTGGCCTTTCCTAGAATACGAGACCGGGCCGACATTAAATTTTCTTAGGAGCTTTTAAGGGCAATTCAGATGTACTTTTTAAAAACATATGTAAAGAACGGTCTATTATATTTTTGAAAAGTCCTGGATCACCGAAATACAAGCCTAATAGCGGTACTATCCTACAAAAAAATAGCTGGCTAGGTTTAATTAAACACTGGAAATGCATCGAGGAAAAAATACGCCTTTTAAATGTTAATATGCGCGAGTTCTTTGAATTATTTGAAAAATGTGTATTATATCTCGAAAATATGATTAAAGAATTAAAAACCTCGGAAATGGTCTCGTTACGGAAGATGTATTGTCAGAATTGATAAAAAACATAGAATTAAATGATTTATCGATGGAATATAAACAGTATAATTCAGAGTTTCAAACAATTGCATTTGAAAAATTAAAACAATATGTCTTAAATAACAAACCTGAAATGTAATTTTTATTATAATAAATAATTTTAATATGAAATAATATTTTATTTTAAAACCCCTATTATTTTGTCAATACCCGTAATTTAAAACGGTTAATTATTAAAGATATAAATAAATTTAATATTATTTTAATTTATTTAAAAATATTTAGCTTCAATAAAATTATTATTTTAGTAATAACTAGCGGTAGAAATTTGGAAATCAAGCTAGAATCTGTAAGATCTAAAAGTTGTAATCAATTACTTGTTAATTTTTAAAACAAGATATTTTCTTGTTTTTAAAAATTAAAGTCCTTTAAAACACGCCCACGTTTTAAAAATGACGATATTCGAATTTCCCATCAAGAATCAGGAAATAGAACATACACAGAAAACGCTATTACGCTAGAAAAAGTGTCAAAGTGCTCAAAATGTCCCTAATACTCTCTAACCTATATGATGTGCCAGGTTTTCTTAAAGGCTCAGGTGATAGATTTTAAAATTGTATAATAATTAAATATCCGGAAGCAATAATCTAGTCAGAGACTTGAGAGTTTTTACCCGCTTTTAATTAGATGAATAAATAGAATGCTCCAACTAATGGAAAAAGTGTAATATGTGACCTGTTAGAACTATATGAAGAAAGATTATAGAAATGAAATGAGTTAGAAAGAGAAAAAATATAAGCATTGAAAGGCTAGTTCAATCAGTACAAAAATCAGAAAGATATTATGCCCCTGGGGACAAGGAAGAAAAACTAAAAAGAGACGAATTCTTCCGGGTAAAGATTTTTTTTACTCATGGTAATCCCCTAAGGTGAGCAGGAGATTTCCTGACAGAAAAATCTATCTTAATTTTCAACCATCGACCCCTACAATCCACCCAACCTACAAACAATTAATAGGCTTGCTGATTAGTAAATGCTGAAGTGATATTTTTTGGAAAGAGCCTATTTTGTGCTCAAATCGAACTACATAATGAGAAAGTTTCTAATAAGCATAATCTATACATAAAGAATGGGGAGGGCTCAGGTCGGTTCGGCTTTGATCGGGTGTTTTCGTGTTGGTGTTGGTTGGGATTTGCTGGTTGAAGTGGTTTCACTGACAAACAACAGGAAAAACATTCAACTCAAATACCAAAAACTAATGTAAAAAGAATAATTATATTGATAAGCAAACACTGATAAGATATGATAAGATATAAAAAAAGAAAATCAAATAATTTTTAACGAGAGTTCAAATATTATAATCCCAATTATCCAAGCAAATAAATTACATATGATAAAGATATTTTAATTATTTAAATCTATTGCATTTATTTAAATAAATGATATTCAAGTATTTTAATTAAAGTAAAGAAACATGATAAGACAATCTTATTTATCAACAATACAATTAAATAATCAGAAAATCCCGAGTCGGAATGTTTATGGATGTCTTCGAGGTTTGTGTTGGCCTTTGTGCTCTAAGAAGTGGTTGGTTGGATGATGAAGTGTCGGTTAGTGGGTTAGTTGGTTTGGGTTGATCTGCCTACTTCCTGGGTGATCGATATTTTACCTAATTGCTCGCTTAAGAGCAAAAGATCGGCTCTGGAGCGAGTCAGTGTCCTCATAACGTCTATAGAAGGAGTGGAGAGGACTCGGGTCAGTCCGGCTTTGATCGGGTGTTTTCGTGTTGATGTTGGTTGGGATTAGTTGGTTGAAGCAGTTTTTGTATGTGCATTGGTTGCATGTCTTTGTGTTAGTTGGTCCTTGTTTGTGTGAATGACGTGGCTTTGGTTTGTATGTTGGTTATGTGTATGGGTATGTGTTGGGCTTTACTCTTATTGGTGTTGGTTGGAAAGATTTCGGTTCGTGTATTGGTTGCTTATGTTTGAATGACGTGGCCTTAGATTAGATTGGATTGAATTAAATGTGTGTGTTGCTGTTATCGTTATTGTTATGTTAGGTTATTAGTAGGGCGTGTTATTTTCTGTGTGTTGTTCTGTTTGTCTCTGTCTCATTTTTTATGCCTGTTATATTGTGGAAATTAATGCTATCCAAGCTGTTGAGAAATTTCGTGCGTTCATCTACCAACAAATACACAAACCGAAACCACTTCAGCGAACCAATCCCCATCAACACCACCACGAAAACACCCGATCAAAGCCGAACCGACCCGAGTCCTCTCCACTCCTTTACAGAGCCTACAAGGGATAGGCTTCAGAGTCGGCCATTTGGTCTCAAGCGAGAGACTAGGTATTATATCGAGTACCCAACGAGTAGGAAGTTTGAGGCCCTGGAGTCAGCCCAAACAGAAGATCAACACCACCAACTAATCTCTCTCTAGATCTCAGAGGCAATTCCAAATCTCCGATCCACCGACCAAATTTAGGGACCAGCAAGACTGTGACCCAGAAAGCAAACCATCACCATTCCAGAATATATATATTGAAGCGAAATTAAATTTTTGTGTCAGGTTTTTTTAAAGACTCAGGGGATTTTAAATTTGAATTTTTTTTTGTAATTAAATAAATATCCGGAAGGAATGGTCTAGTAATTAAATATAAAATCTTGCCTCCTAGTGAGTAAAGGAACCAATCTAAAGTGATTATATTAATTGTGATAAGAATACACCAACCAATGAAATAGAGAAAAATTGTGTTCCACTAGAACTATGTGTAGAAAGAATAAAATCAAGTGAATCAATAAAAAAGAGACAGGAGTTTAGAAGTAAAAAATGGATGGTTTAATGAGTTAAAAAATAATGCATAGAAGAAAGAAACAGGAAAAATAAGAGGCTATCGGATAAAACTCCCCGAGAAGTGAGGAGCAAAATTTCCCAACTCACAAAAATCCACGATATTTCCATAAATCGACCATTAAATTCTACCCCAACCGAAAAACAAATAATATCGATAATTTCTATTTATTTTATATACGATCGTATATTTCGGAGCCAATCGCCAATTTTGTGCCTAAAAAAACTACAATGTTGTTCATCCACAGAGAGTCATCTTGACCCCTAGTGAGTAAAGGAACCAATCTAAAGTGATTATATTAATTGTGATAAGAATACACCAACCAATGAAATAGAGAAGATGTCTTTTACATTGCTGCAACGAGAAGGAGAATATTCTTGAACCCTGCGGTACCCACCAGCTGCCTGAAAAACTATTGGCGAAGTGAATATATATGCGCATCTTTGCGACGAGAGAAGACAGTCACAGGGGGAAGCCGATCATCGCCACAGCAGAATTCATCCGACGTCATTCCAGTAACCAGCTAAGTATTTTTAATTATTTATTTTGGTCAAAAACTTTTCTTGTTTTAAATTGGTGAAAAATAAAGAATGAAGAATACTGAAGCAAGTAAATATTAGATATATTATTAGAAAAATTAATAAAAAAAATTTGGAGCCGATAAATAAATAATAATTTTTGTTTTATAATTAAAGTCGAATTAATTAATTAAATGCTACCTTCATTATTCTTCCAGACTAAAGGTCTCTATAATCATGAACAACAATAAAATAATAATAAATAACAAGTAACAACGAAAATAATTAAAATATCTCAATATCTCAAAAATAATAAATACAATCTTTGTATAATAAGTTAAATGAATCCTAACCTCTGATAAATAAATAAATAAATAATTAAAATAAGTTAAATAAATATTTAATTAATTAATTCGAAAAAAATGATCAGACGAAAAAAAATTAACAAAAAATATGTCTGGTAGGCCACAATTTCTATTATATTATTGGTTAATCTTTCGGTGCACCTTTTACTTCTCAAACGTTATCTCCTTTTCTACATTAATTTTTTAAATTTCATTCTCCTTTACTTATCTCAACTTCATATATTATTTTAACAATTTGAAATTTTTTCTGATATACTTTTTCATATACACAACTTTTTATTCCTTTTATTTAATTTCTATAGTTTATGTGCGACCATCCCAATATTTTCATCGGCTTTTCTCATATTTTCATTTTATCATACTAATTTTTATCAGTTTATTATCAATTTTTAATCTCATTTGTTTTAATATTTTATTTTAATTTATTATCCAAATAAAAAAATTGAGATTTATAATTTTTCTCTATTTTTAATAAATGTTCTTTTTAATATCCTTGCCCTCAATCAGGTTATTCAAAATTTTTATTTTTTATAAAAAAAATTTTAAATATTTATTTTATTATTTTAAATACTTATAAATAAAAAATGTTTTAATCATTTATTTTATTTTATTTTATTTTTGGCAAAAAATAATTAAATGTAAACTATCTTAACTTCTCTTACTGAGGAAATGGCGTTGTAGGTCTGCTCGGCTGTGATGGTGGCTTCCCATGGACTGTGTCCGAAGACGAAATTATTTCGGTGTCGCAGAACTGAGCCTCTTCCAAATTCCCAATATTATCCAGTGAAAGCGAAGTTGTCGTGTACTGCTGGTGTTGAGAATTGTTTTTGCTGGAAGAGAAGCCGAAAGAAGCCACTCACTCTCTCCTCTTCTGTAGTTATGTATATCTTTATCATATGTAATTTATTTGCTTGGATAATTGAGATTATAATATTTGAACTCTCGTTAAAAATTATTTGATTTCCTTTTTTCATATCTTATCATATCTTATCAGTGTTTGCTTATCAATATAATGATTCTTTTTACATTAGTTTTTGGTATTTGAGTTGAATGTTTTCCTGTTGTCAGTGAAACCACTTCAACCAGCAAATCCTAACCAACACCAACACGAAAACACCCGATCAAAGCCGAACCGACCTGAGCCCTCCCCACTCTTTATTTATAGATTATGCTTATTAGAAACTTTCTCTTTTTTTTTTATTTGACTCTTTTACTATCTTCTATTGCATTGAATGTTTTATTTATACCTTTCCATAAATATTTAATTTTTCTTTGTTTAATTTTTTTTCAGTATTTATCCTTGTATAAATTTTTTTTTGAAAGGCAATTTGATTATATATTATATATATTTTTTTTATTTTTAATTGTATTTTGAGTTCAAATATTTTATCATTAATTATTTCTAGTTAATTTAAATGTTTTGCATTAAATTTACTTATTTTGATTTCTGGTATTTAATAACTGTTTGTATTCATTTTTTAATATAAATTTTTTTTAATTTTTAAATTATATTAGAACTAAATTAAAATCTCCTACTTTTCTCCCCCCAATTTTCTAATTAGATATTTTTTCTAGTTTATATTTTATAGTTCAATATTAAGTTTCTAATTTTATATTAAAGTAATTTAGTTATTATTTATTACAAAGTAATTTATTCAAGCCAACGAGATTTTTAAAATTTAAATGGTAGAGTTCTTATCTTTAGCAATCTTCTCGTTTGTTCATCTTTGGTACTCTTTCTCCGATTCCTTTTTTTTCGGTTGTAATGGAAATGTTTAGGGCACTTTTTGGTGTGGTGTAGATGTTTCGTAGGCTGCGTGAACACCGAATAAAAATGTGATGTATACCGGTGATTTGAACTTCGTTTTTTTATTCTTTCTTGTAGTGAGTTCACTGATATAAATAAACTTTTTGTTATTCTATTAATTTTTCTTCAAGATATGGTTATTTATGTAATTGTATAATTAGGATGTATTTAGGGAAAGTCAAAGAGCAGCAGGATCGATATAGGATGGATTGGTGGGTAGAGCGATTCTTCCAGTGGTGTATTGTTTGAAGGTCGAAAAGTAAGTCCGCTGGTCACCTTGCCGTTTCTCTTTCCTCCCTCCTCATCAATCACGTCCAACACTGGCTTATCCTGTTGGTCTATCTTTCTCGGGCCAAACCACCCGTCTTCATTTCTCCATGTGATAGCCAATTTATCAGTTGAGTGATTTTTTTTTCGTTTCTTTTCTAGTAGCCATAAATATAATTTTATTTTAACTAAATAATTTCAAATTTTTGCTATTTTTAAATTATTCTTATCTAGCTATATATATAAACCACCACTATCACTTCCTAACCCACCACACTTGAAAATGGCTCCAAAAGGAGAGCCGACACTTCGAGTTAATCTCAACAATCGACGCAGACCAACCCATGAAAATACTATTCCATATATATATTGTGGAACGCTTTGCCGCTAATAAATATTTAATTAAGATATCTTTACCTAATATATTTTATATATAATTTATGTTTGTAATTAATTTAAATATACAAAAGTTAATTTTGCTTCTTTTAATTCAATTATATGATGAAATATTATATTTAATTTTTTCTCATGACATTTTAAAATATGTCACACTTAGTCATCTCTTGTCCCTCACCCATCAATCATATGATGAACTTCATAGGATGAAGAAATATATATACAGGGTGATTGAAAAGTAACTCCCTATTTTAAACTATTTATAATTTTTTTATATGCAGTTATTTTTTCCTCATATATTCTTTAGTATATGTTCCTAAATATATGGCAATTAAATCTGTGTTGTTTTTCTTTTTAGATCGGGTATTTTTTTGAAAATTCGAAGCCCTATAAAGATGTCTGAATGTTTAACTCAAAAAGAGCGTGTCCAGCTACGGCACGCTACCAAGTTTGGAAATCAGTTGTTCAAGTGCAAAGGTGGTGGAGGATCATCAAATGAAGACATGTTCAAATTAACACAAAGACACGCAAAACTCATTGCTAGTGGATCTGTAATTGATGCTCAAAGAAGCGGTCGCCCTTCCAATTCCAGTTACCCAGAGGTAGTGAAAGCAGAAATGTTTATTCATAGCCAAAAAAACTCCATTGGAGAAGCCCTTACTGCTTCTGGGCTAGGAGTAAATATTTCTTGAACTGCTTTGAGCTGCTTTAAGCATCATTTACAGATTATGTAACAATGAGTTTTGAGTGACAATTCTCGATGGTCTTTGCGTCAATTTGAGCATGTCTTCCTTTGATGGTCCTCCACCATCTTTGCACTTGAACAACTGATTTCCAAACTTCGTAGCGTGCCGCAAGCTGGGCACGTCCAGGGCTTCGAATTTTCAAACAAAATACCCGATCTAAAAAGAAAAACAACAAACAACACAATTGCCATATATTAAGGAACATATACTAAAGAATTGAGTAAAAAATAACACCATATATAAAAATTATAAATATTTTAAAATAGGTAGTTACTTTTCAATCACCCTCTTTATAAACCGAGAAAATAACAATAAGTTGTGACAAGCGCGTTTAGTCATATCAGATATTTACTTCGTCTTACATATACGGTAGGTGTGAACAAGATTTTTTAAAAACGAAAAAACATATGAGGATGAATATTTATATTTAAGCTGGATACCCTTGTCGCTTGTACCTCGTAGACTTGGAATAAAATCGGCCAATGGATACTAGTACTTTATTTATGTACTTTTTAAATTTTTTTCGATTTTCTCACATTCGCTATAACGATTTTGATTAAAATTCATAAAATGATTATATATTAGATAATATTTGAAATATATTAACTCTTATCCGCTCCAATTTGTTTTTTTTTTTTTGGCACACTTTACTCTTATCTTTTTAGATTTTTTGTGAATTCCTTTTAAACTATTCTAAAGATATTGATCAAATGGACTAAACGTATAATATTAGATAATCTTTAAGATCTATTAATCATTTTCCACCTTAAATTAGTGTGGGACCCTCAATTTAAAGACTCCGCTTGCGCATTATGGGCCACTGCGCACCTTGCTTGAACATGCCGGCTACCCAGCTATTTTTCGGAAAACAAACAATATACAAGTCATATGAAATTATTATTTATTAAACAAAATCAATTCAAGATGACTGTATATTGTACAACTACCTACGAGGCCCGACGCAAAAAATCTGGTTTTACAGCACATCAGTCTGCTTTCTTTATCTTAAATAGGGGAAAGTTTTGTGATGTGCGTTTAGTCACACCATTTTTTAAAAATAAATCCTATCTTTAAATGTAAACTTTAACCTTTTTTTTTTGCAAAAATTTAAAAATTTACAATTGATTGAGTGTAATAAAAAAATCCTTCTTTATTGATATTTATTTGTTCACATCAATTAACTACTTGAAAATTCAATTAGACTAGGCAGCTAAGAGTTGGGGGTTGGGGAAAGGGGAGGGTTTCTTTTATCAAATATAAAGTTAGATACGATCTTACACGATATTCGCCCTTTTGAATGACAATACGACTCCCATTAATTAGTTGAGTGGAGAATATATTCTATGAATATTTACTGCGAAGAAGTGCCACATAGGAGAGGAGAAGAGTTGAGATGGTAATTAATTACTTTTCAAGTAGTACTTATAGATGCAAGATTGCTTTGCCTTGTAGCTCAATTATCACGACGGCTCAAAAGCTTCGTTACAAGTCCAATAAACAGGCAAAAACTGACATCAGTCTGAATAGAAATTTTTTTCCTTTCTATTAATCTTTGTTTTTCGATATAAAATTTGAAGGATTAATTTATACATATAGAGGAGAGATTCGAGCAAAATTTATTTGCAAAAATTCATTCTAAAGTAAGAGTTTATTATTTTTTATTACTTTCCCTTACCTATATATGTAATGTATAGTGAGAAAGTATTGCGATAGCAAAAAAAAATCGAAGTCGAGATATCAACGTTTCGAGGTCTCCTGAGTCTAAAAAAAATTGATGTGGTGGCAGCACTTTGAAGAAAGTTCTCTTAACTAAGATATGGAAAATTGTGTGATATGGTTTAAAATTTTGACATTAAACGGTGACCTAGGGGGAGCGACGCAAAAAACCTGGTATGACAGCACATCACTCAGCTTTCCTTGCCTTTGGTAAGTGCAAGTTATGTGATGTTCGTTTAGCCAGATTTTTCTTAGTAAAGATCAGGTGTTACTGAAAAAAAAAAAAAAAACGATAAAGATTTTAAAATTATATATAATATTAATATAAAATACAAACCATCGGGAATAAAGAATAAATTTAAATTTAAAAATTTTTGCCACTCTCTTCGTCGCTTTTTTTCGTATCTATTTCTTCACTAGAACAGTTTTCATGTATATTTTTTTCTTCAAATCTAAATGTCTTTTTTGATGCATCAATATCTTTTGAAAAATATTTTCAGTTCTAATGACAGTTTTGTTTAATTTTCACAAAAAGCTGCCTTCTCTCATTATAGTTTTTTTAATTTTTTATTTGATATTTATTTACATTCTAGGAGAATGCCTTCATTTTATTTTGAATAATTTGCAGCATTTTCATCTTTACTTAATATAACTACTCTACCGGTATATTATCTATCTAAAAAAAAAAAAAGTATAAATAAATTATATAAATTAATAGAATAAATGCTTTTATTTTATTGCGGCATTGAAGGGCACTCAAACACCGTCCATATTTATTTAATCTAATTGGTATACAATATAATTTAAATAAATTTTAAAAATGAAATAATGGTAATGCTTGATTTATTTTTTAAACGCCCTTTGCTGTTTCTGAAATTAGAATGATCTAAATGAAAATAACGTTTAGTTTAATTTATTTATTTAGAAAATATATTTCACCAAATATAAGTATACTATTTTTTACTTTTTTGTATTAAAAGTATTTATTTG
>JAAAKE020088444.1:3597-19447 GCA_010014785.2 Anisolabis maritima | reverse complement strand
TTTTCATTACAATTCATAAAACAATTATTAGATAATCTTTGAAATGTATTAACTCTCCCAAAATTGCATAGGGCTCACTTATTCTTGTATGTTTTTAGGTTTTTTTGTTATTTACTCTCAAACGATATTAATTAAATTCGATGTACATATAATAAATTAGATAATCTTTAAAATGTATTAATCATTTTATTTCTAGTGTGGAACCCTCATTTTAAAGGATTATCTACACTACACTTTGAGACATGTTGGGCCACTGCACACGCTGCCTTTCTTTTATTTATTCTTTTAAAATAGCCAAATTATATTCTCTTTAAATTTTCTTTCCATTTAAAATATTACTATTAGACTCGAATAAAATGAATTTTTTACTTTTTATTTTATTTTATTTATTTTAGTTATAATTAAATATATAATATAAAGAAATATACACGATGTCAGGACCTTCTAAGAAATTATTTAGCAAAGTTTAGCTCAGGCTAGGACTAACAAATGAAAAACATGCAAATAATTTATAGACCAAACCCTTAGCTTTGAAACAATTCAATAGTGACAATGTCACTCACTATCTTTAACCTCTCGGTCACGGGGATATAGGAATTGAAAATATTTATTTTTTGTTACCATGGCAACGAGTGGTCCCATCTTTTCTATTGATTCTTAAAATCCCAAATCAAAGGCCCCATACTATTTTGAGGTGGAAAATTGATTAATTAAAAAGATTAAAGATTATTATAAGTGAGATATGGCTGGGCAGATTAATTATGTAAGGGTTCGGAGAAACTTACTATCGAATCGTTTCATTGTGTACATATCCCTCACCTCTCCAAAAATCTTTTATATACCTAATGGACAGGTCCACTAAAATTATCAGATTATGGTACTGAGGATGGCCGACATAATATTTGCTGAATAAAATGGTATAGTGATCTGAGAAAAGCGGCTGGTTTTCTTTCCTCCGAACCCTTACAAAATTAAAGATTATCAAATTTATTATATATACAGCCAATTTAATCAAAATCGTTAGAATAGTTTCCACAAGTATTTTTTATTTTTTTTAAACACTTCAGCATCCGAGGCTATATAGTCTTTAAACAATTACAAATATAGTTTAGTAACAATACAAATTATTCAGGCATATTTATTTAATCAATTGGATACCAATTTATTTAATTAAATATTCATCAGACTGTCTAGGATTCAAACCCATACCTCTTGGCTTTTAAGGTTATCAATGCTGACAATGTCCAACCTCTCGGCCACGGGTAGATCGGGGGACACAATCAATTTTGCAGGGAACAATGGTTAATACATTTTAAAGATCAAAAAAATAATTGATATATGAATTTTAATAAAAATCTCAAGTTTTGAGAAAATAGAAAAAACTAAAAAAAAGTACATTTATAAAGTTCTAGTACTCTTTGGTCGATTTTATTCAAAAGCCTATTTATTAGACTCTGGAGACCTCAAAATGTATTTCCGTTGAAATTTCGATTTTTTTTGCGATCGCAATAATTTTCATTTTATATTACATATCTAGGTAAGAGAAAGTAATAACATATCCAACACTGTGAAAAAGGATCTTAGATAACCCTTTGCATTCCCATTCCCCTCTTTTAAAAAAAAATAATAAAATACTAACTCTAGTTACTATTCAAAGTAAAGTGAAAATTTTTTATTTAGATTATAAAATAAAACCAAAGTTCCAAAAGAAGCGTCGCTCGCTACCCCATGGATTTTTTTACTGGGATGGCACATGGCCTCCCTGACCCCTTCCCCTAGGTCTAAATCCTGTCACGGTTTTTGATGAGATCTAATATGATTACAAGTTAGATATATTATCATCTTTATTATTAAATGTCTGAAAAATGCATACTTGATTAAATATCTCTAAAATTAATAAAAACCAGTGTTAACTTAAGTATTTTATATCAATTATTCTTATTACAGGTCGCCACCTTATGAAAGGATTCCGTATCAACGTCTCCAACTTAAGTCGTAGACATTTTAATATAATTGTTTGCCGCCATATGTACGAATAGTCCGAAATTTAGGCCTAACTGGAAATTATTCATCTAACGGCTGAGCCAGCTTTAAGTCCCACGAGCCAGGTCTACATGGTTAGTCAAAATTTTAAAAAAACATTTCAATATTTATAGAAATTTAAAAAATATTTATTAATATGGGACTTTTCTATTTTCTGCTAGGACTTTCTACTTAATATAAATTTTTAAGAAAGACTTACCCAATTCTAGCTGGGACTTGCCGTTTACCATGTAAAGAGACGGAAACGGTTTGAGCCCCGTTACTATTGCCACTATTTAATCGTCGTTTTCTACCCCTAGGTGTTGTTGATGAATTAGACAGTGTCGGTATTGTTGACTCGGGAGAGGCTAGATAAATATCGTTATTACTAGCCACGGCACCACTGCTACTTGAGCTCGTGTCTCCGTAGAGATGCATACTCTCTTTCACCCGCACATACATGTTACCACTAACCAATGACTGAAGCGATTCTCACTCCCCGGCAAACGCAACAGAGGCGACCGTAGACGCTTGACGCTCTTGCATTGGCTTAGCTAAACCACGCCTCTATCAATGGACCAATGGTAGCTCGGGGTGACAAATAGGGGAAGCTAGCTGCCCCTTTGTTTCCTCTTTTTATTTTCAAATCGCCACCGAAAAAAATTTACATTTCATCATTGTCTTTTAGATATCTTGTAAGGAATGAATCAAAATCTATTGGAAAGTGATTTGGATAAAAGTCATTTTTACTTTCTCTTACCCGAAATATGATGAAATATCTATTACTTTTAATTTTACCCAGAAATAACTAATTTTCGAAAATATATTTTCATAAAATAACCAGATAAAGTGTGTTAATTTATTTTTTATTTAGTGGCAACATTTCAGTTATTTTGGAATAGGTAAAAAAACTTGAGACCTTAAGGGGGCAAAAATTCTCCCTCACTCCCCTTAAATGATATAGCAGAATCAAATAATTTATAAAATAAAAAATTTTTAATAAAATAATATTTTACAAAATTTGAAAAATGTATAATTAGATCTATACTTTAAAATTGGGATTATACCATACCAAATTAATATGACTAAATGGACTACCAACCAAAAGAAAAATTAAAAAACAAAAATGATTTTTTCTATGAAAGAAAGTCTAGGATTTTTTAATCCTTATTATTATAATTTCTTAATGCATCTTTGGAGAATCTGCTTAAAGTAACAATACAATTTTTAATTTTGATAGTTGCGCTAATGTAGCCAGAAGAGGTATGAGGTTTAGAACTTCCATGGGGCTTGAACTTAAACTAGATATTGAGCCTAAATGAAAAGAATAAAATTTAATTAATACACATGCAAAAAGACGGATATATTATTAAGCTCATTGGATATTTATCTAGGGAGAGGAAAGTGAGGGAAAATATTATGCAAGTACTGAATACGCCATCCTAAATTTCTGACTATGCTATTGAATAGTATTATCACTAATTTTTATTAAGATCTAAATTTATTAACATATTTTTCGGAAACAAAGGTACCCGAAGAAAAAACTTACTTGACTTTTTTCTCATAAAATTTCATTTGGATTTAGAAACTCTCTGTAGATGATAGTCCCTATCTTACTATTCAACAAATAGACCTATGTCTCTTGAGATAGTGCTTATTTTCATTATCAAACGTTCCGGTCAGAGAATTTTTAAGTAATAAATTTCATATTGAATATGAATCGCTTATCTTTGCCACCCTTTTGCAAATGTCTATTTTAAAACAGGAAATGATGTCAACGAATCCTTGTTTGTCACTTTGAATTGGCACCAATATTTTTTTTTAGAATCAATTTTTTTGCTTTCGACATTTTTACATTAATTTTAGATGAAAAGCAGCTATTTATTTTTATTTATTTATTTATTTTTATTAAATTTCTAAAAATATTAAATGATGTCAAACTCTCCAGAGGGACCAAAAGATGATTAGTTTGAGTATAAAAGAAAAGAATAATTTCTGGAAGGACGGGAAGGCAGCCAAGAGAAATTAAATAAAAGTTTTTTTTAAATTTATTTAATTTATTTTTTTGTCGATCTGCCCTTCCTCAGAACAATTAGGTGTCAAGAAATATAAATTCAATATGAGGAGCACTGAGAAAATGGCTCCAATTATAATATATATATCGACTCTAGTTGAATTATATTTTTGCAATATAATTTTAATGTATATGTCATATATTATCATTTATACAAACATCTGGTGAGATAAATACACATCACAAAACCTTCTCTTACCTAAAGGTAAGGAAAGCTGAAAGATGAGCTGTCACACCAGATATTTTGCGACGGACCCCGTAGACAGCCGTTCAAAATCATTAAGTAGTTTAAAAGAAAATCACAAAAAAACCTAAAAGAGTAAGCGGGCCCCAAACAATTTTAGGGAGTTAAGAGTTAATACATTTCAAAGACAATCTAATAAATAATTGTACTATGAATTTTAAACAAAATCGTTAGCGCGAATTTTGAAAAAATCGAAAAAAAACAACGAAAAAAGTAATATAAAATTCAATAAAATATTAGTACTATTTGGCCGATTTTATTCAAAAGGTTTGAAATGCAAGCTACAGGCATACCTAGCTTAAATATAAGATTTCAAAAATTTTTTTTCATTTTTGTTCACATAGATAAATTGAAACACAGACCATTTTGCGAGACCCATTCTTTTAGACTCAAAACGTGTATTTCCACTGAAATCTCCTCATAGATTTTTTTTTGGCGATCGCAATACTTTCTCACTATAAATAAATATATTTCATATATATTTAAAAGAAATTAACAATTATATTGCAAATATGTAAATCAAATCTCTTTCTCTCTCTCTATATATATATATTTATAAATGAAGGCGTATTCACAAGACTCCTCATATTGAATATGTATTTCTTGATACTTGACCTGAGGATGCCCACGATATGTGCCTGAAAAGTCATTAATTAAAAATAAAAAAAAAAACTTTTATTTAATTTCTTTTGGATGCCTTCCCATCCCTACAGTAATTAAATAAAACAGTAACATCTTGTATTCCAAAAGAATTGTAATAATATCCACGAGAGGAAGTGGATTCACAACTAAGAAATTTTAAATATATATAGTAAAAAATTATTGTATGTCGACAGATAGTGAAAAAGAGAATGGAGACAAGGCACTCTTAGTATGAATGGGCAAAACATCCAGCCCTTAGTGCTAGGGACAACCAAAGGGCTATGCCCTTCGTCCTTCTTCAAGTGTTTTTGGGGGAGGGAAAACCCAAATAGCCTAACACGTGGGTAATTCAACATTTGGGCAACTCCTCAATGGGCATCGTAAACCTATAAATTGCAGGCATAAACGTAAACTTAAAAACCTTTCAAATGTGTAGAGAGAGGGAGAAACATAAGTGGGTTTCTATAAAGAAGAAAAAAACAAATGTCGGATTAAGAATACTCATTGTGTTATTTTAAGTAACGAGATGACTTGAGTCAACTACAATGTCAATTAAAAAGAAAATGACTTGTATGAACCGGAAAGAAATATTTTGGCTTGTATGAATTTAGAAACATTCCTTCTTTAAGAGATAGATATTAATACATAAAAATAATGATTGAACTGAAGATATTTTTCTAGGGAGAAACATAAGTGCGACAGGGAAGAAAAAATAAAATGAGGTGAATGAGAGATTTCATAAAGAATACTACAAAAAATTTATTATAAGTAATTTAAAAAAATGAATTACCTATTAGTAACTTGAACTTTTTGCTTTTGTTAATGTTTTTTTTTCTTCCATTTATTTTCCCCATTTATCCCTGGCTATTGATCTCAATACAAAATTACTGTATATATACAACGACATGAACATCCTCCTGAGGCTATCGATACACAAACCGTAAATATAAACAAAATGATATTAAGAAAACTAATACAAAAATATATATTTAACGTTAACTTTGTCTTATATAATAATTATAAAAAATGTCCGAACATCACACAATTTTCCTTACTTTATGTAAGAGAAAGTTGTGTGATGTGCTGTTACACCAGATTTTTTGCATCGGGCGCCCTAGATAGCCGTTTTCTATTATCTTTCATTTTTAGAGGTTTTTCGTTTGTGTGTATTAATTTATTATCAATAATATAAAAAAATAATTAATTTTATTTCGTTTATTAAAAAACAGGAATTACAAATATTTATTTATTTGTGGTTATGGCAACGAGTTGTCCAATCTTTTCTATGGGTTCTTTAAAATCCCCATACTATTTTGAGGTGGCAAATGATTAAGAGTAAAGTAGGCCCTAAACAATTTAGGAAGGATAAGGGTTTCATTTCAAAGATAATCTAATAAATCATTATTTTATAAATTTTAAACAAAATCTTTGGAACGAATTTTGAGAAAATCGAAAAAAAAAACTAAAAAAGTACATGACATAAACTACTAGTACTCTTTGGCGGATTTTGTTCAAAAGCTTCGAGGCGCATGTGACTAGTGTAGCTTAAATATAAAATTTCAGCCTCCAACTGTTTTTCGTTTTTGAAATATATCTTTTTTTCAGACACATTCACATACACACACACAGAGACAGACCAGATTGCGAGATCCATTTTTTTTATATTCAGGGGGCCTCAAATCGTGAATTTCCATTGAAATCTCGACATCAAATTTTTAAAATTTTTTTTTTATTTTTATTTTTTTAGGCATCTAAAGCCATTTAGACCCCGTCCTTATTTATTTATACCAACTAGTAGCCAATATAATATAAATAAATTTTTGTCGCTCAGGACGGGAAGCGAACCAGTGACCTTTGGTACATGAAGCCCGACCTCTAGATCTGCACCAAGGGGCCGATCGAATTTTTTGGCGTTCGCAATAAATGTGCAGTAATGAATCCTGACTTTTGCCTATTCACCTTACACTTTTTAATTAATATATAATTGTTGGCCGGCGGCATTGACCGAGGTGAAGAGGAACAGTCACCAAGATCGTTCAAATTAAGCAAGTCCAAGCGCTGCTGAACCTCGGATTGGTGGCCCCGCGGTACAAGTCTTAATGACCGCCTATAACCAATGGTATTTTCCATATAATATAATAAGCTAATATAATACATATGTAAATCCGTCCCCCGTACCCGAGAGGTTTTTTAAAGTCTTTTCGGCATCTGAGGCCATATAGACATTAATCGATATATACTACTTATTAACGATACTAATTATCCAGGCATATATATTTAAATCAATTGGTATATTAACAATATCAATATCTGGGGATGTTTGGTAGGGTTTTGAAAGGTACGTCCAAAGAAGTCAAGCCCAAAGTTTATTTAACTTATGTGAGGCCTAATTTAGAGTATTGTTCAGTGGTATGGGGCCAACATCCGCAGCAGTTAGAGAGGAAAATAGAGATGATTCAGAGGAGGGGAGCTAGATTTGTTTTTGGAAAATTTGATAGGTTTACTAGTTCTACTTTAATGATTAGCGAGTTAGGCTGAAATCAAGTAGGTTAGGTTTGCATTCGTTTAAAGGGTCTGATATTGATTTGTGGAACAATTTGTCTATCAATATGTCTTCTGCCCCCTATAATTAAATCTATTATAACTTTTGTCAAGTCCTAAAGTACTACTAGTGTTGAGTAAAAATTTTATTTAGTTCTCAAGCGCAGAGATTAGCTCAGGTAGATTGAGATCATACCAAGATAAACTTTTCTTAAACGTACTTAAAAGTAGTTTAATGTCTATATGGCCTCAGATGCCGAAAAGACTTTAAACAAATATGTAAATAAAAGTCCAAATGGTCTTAGTAACCGAAGGACTATAAACAAATTAAAAAAATATATAATTAACATAATTTATCATATTTTTTATTTTATTTGTTTTTTTTTTTTGGCTATCTTTCACGACTTCGCAGCCAGGGGCAGTTCACTTCTTGACATTTATGTCTATTTTATGTCTGCACTATTTCAGCACAATCGAATAATTATTTTTTGAGTTGTCGTATAAAAAAGAAATTATCACGGCACAGACATCATTTCAAAAACTACTTAAATGGATTCAGGGGACCTCAAAAAACATTTGGGTACCATTAGTTCAATTTCTATTTTTAACCTATTTAACCTTCCTTTGGTTGGTAAATTCAATCTTTAATCTTTTAAGAATCTACCCCTCCCCCCTGGGGCCGAGAGGTTAAAGGTATTGTCAATTAATAAGCTTAGAAGCCAAGGGGTGTGGGTTCGGATCTCAGGCATTCCGATGAAAATTTATTTATATCATTTGGATACCAATTGACATAAATAAATATGCTTGGATAATTTGTATAGTAACTAATATTTACATCTATCGTTTAATAATCTATATATCCTCCAATGCCGAAAAGACTTTAAAAAAAAAATCTACTCTTTACTATTGTTTGTTAGTAATGTTCGATCAAGATGAACGCTCGGTTTAGTTTAATCCATTTGTTAAAATTATTTTTTTCTAAATTTATATGGTATATGGTCAGGTAACCTATAAATGAAATTTTATAAACTTTTTTTAGAATAATCACTAGCATAGCCAAAATTAGCTCTGTGCTTCTAAAAAAGTTACCCTTTATGTCTACAAAAGAATATTATTCTTAAAAGGGCTTGGAGAAAGGTCGCAGTTACCCCCTTACTTCACTTTATAGGCAAATATTTTATATATATAGTCCATCTGCCTTACTATTCATTCGTTATTTCGTTCGTTATATATGCATTTTCTAAAAGAGAGAACGTTATCGTCTTTGACTTTTTCTCTATAGGCAAAGTTAAAGACGAATTGTACCTATTTGCCATCAACAAAAAACCCAGAGGACGATTAACTGTTCTATTGTATTAAATTCAGGACATAAATTACACCTCATTAAAATTTTATTAGTACTAAAACCTTTTGAAATGACATTTTAATTCATATCATATTTCGTTACGTCAAAAACGATCTTTAATTTGAGGAAAAAAATATTCCTTTGATAAATAATAACAAATATAAATTAACTTAAAGGAGGAGATGATGAATCAAAAAATGTTAAGCTTATTTTGGCATCAGTTAAACCGAAATCCCCTTCTTGCTTGCTTCCCTGCCTGCCTTACCAAAAGATGAATGGCCGTCTAAAAATATTTTTACCGGAGATGACGAAGCCTTAGTAAGCAACAACAAAAACAACAACAACGAGAACGAGATCTCAACCACCATTACCCTGTTTATATATATTGTCTTAAAAGCGTCAAAATATTGAATGGGTGGAGTTTGTTTACTTTATTAGCAGAGGAGATGGAAATTGACGGCTCTGGGGAGAAAAGAAAACAAAAAGAGGAATAAAAAATTTTTAAAAATAAAATATCAGATTGCTTTAAAACGTTCAATAATTGGAGCTAATATCTTCCAAGAAATGCTTTTAAGAAATATAATTTTAGAATAAAAAGAAAATATTTGAAAAATACTATTACTTCACACTTTTTCATCATTAAAATTTTCTTATAAGGAGAAAAATCTTATTTTTTACTTTCTCTTACGTATATATGAAATATAGTGTGAGAGTCTTGCGACCAGAAAAAAAAATCGATGTCGGAATTACAACGGAAATAAACGTTTTGAAGTCTAAAAGATGGGTCTCTGTCTGTGTGTGAACAAGATTTCTCAAAACGAAAAAATCTTTAAGACTGAAATTTTGTATTTAAGCTAGGTACCCTCCTGACTTGCCTCACGAAGCTTTTGAATAAAATCGGCCAACTTTACTGATGTACTTTTTTAGTTTTTTCAAAATTTGCTCTAACGATTTTGATTAAAATTTATAAATCAATTATTTATTAGGTGATCTTTGAAATGTATTAAACCTCTAAAAGTGTTTGGGCCCCACTTTACTCTTGTACGTTTTTAGTTTTTAACTTTAACTACTCTAATGATTTTAATTAAATTGGCAATTTACATATAATAAATAGAATGATCTTTAATTCTAGCCTTTGAAAGGTCCTAAGAAAAAGAGACAGAAAGGAAGGAGAAGATCCAGTGGGATAGGAGAGAGTGGACTCTCCTATCTCTCTGGATTTTTTTCTCAATTCCATGTTTTAAAAATACTCAACTTCATAAATATCCCACTTATTAAATATTATTTATATTCAATTTCAAAATCCTTTTTTTATTTATCTTTTTTATTGAAGTGGTATTTTTTTAAGATGTCCTATTTATTAAATATATTAGCATCTTGCTGTTTATTTCCATTAAATAGAACAATATGTGATATATAGGGTGGCCCAAAAGTCAATTTACCGATTTGCATTTAAAATAAAAAACTTCAAATATGTGAAAAATCATGCATTATTATAAAAATATGAATAAACATTAGCGATCATTCTCAAAAATCTATTCAATGCAAGCTTTCTATCTGTCCTCAAGAGAACTAACTACAAATTCCTTGTTATATTAATTGTTTAACGACTATAAGAGATCCATATTAATAGGTTTGTTGAAAAAACGTTATCCCGCATGGTAAAATCACACAGTGTAATGTCGAGATATTGAAACATTGTAGAAAATTTGTATTGATAAACTGATTTTTAGGTATTATTTTATTTTTTATTTATTAAATAAACTACTTAATAAATAGAGTACAAATATTAATACATTTATTTAATTTAGTTCGAATAGATCCATCTCCCGGATTGAACCAAAGAATTTCTGTCTTCCTTGAAGACATCTACAACCTCATTCACTCGACTTCTATAAGCGGCCTACCGTGAATTAATTCACTGTAAGTTGGCTTTACTTTTTATTATTCTCTCTAAATGAGTAGCTTTTTAGCTCTAAATGAGTAGAACTTTATAGAGCAGATCCATATTCACTTTAATAATAAGCACTACACATACATTCAATTTGAAGTTATATAAACTTTAAATATTATTTATTTATTATATGGTCATCCAACATGGAGTTTATGTTGAGAAGGAGTTCTTACAATTTTGTGGTCTATATGAAGCTCGATTGGACTTTTTCCCACAACTATTTCTATTTTTAAATTGAAAATTTTAAATTAGTTTCTCTTTGCTAAAAGATGGTGGTTTGATTGCCTGCCATTTATGAAAGATGTCAAAGCCCTTTTCTCTCTCATCTCATCATCTAAAAGGATTGATATAACGCAACGATTCTACTTATGGAATTTATATATTTTCTTAAAACTGAGAGAGAGAGAGAGATAGAGCGAGAAAATAGTCTGAATGGGAGTGTGTGAAGTGAGTGCGTAAATCTTGAGGAATTGCGTCTCCCACACCGCACGTCCTGTAATAATTGTCACTTAGAGAAAAAACAAAACCGTAAAGCAGCCAAGTTTTATGCTGCATAAATATAAACCCCCGGCGGCGTCGTGCGGTTAAAAAGAGTTGCGAATGAAATGGAATAAGTCAAAAGGATGTAAGAGACAGGCCTAAAAAAATGGAATTAATTTGATTTATTCGATTCGTGTTCATTAATTATCCCAATCACATTTTAGCGTTTAAGTTTTTTTTCTGCGTTTTTATTATGAATATAAAGAATTAAGAATGCTTGTTTTTAAATCAAAACTTTTATTAAATTTGTTAAGTATAAACTTGATATTATATCGTAAATTTCACATAGTTAATAAAAAAGAATTTAAATTAATTAATTTCAATGTCAACTTAAATAACAAGGCCTTACCCACCCACTATTTGTGGTACAATTTAATCTGTACAATTATTAGTTGATTAAAAATGGCCGTTAATTTATAAAATTTGTGTTGATAGAACTAGCTTCGCTTACCTGCTTTTATTCAAAATATATATTGAATTGAATTAACGATATATGCAAAATAACCGTTATTGTACTCAAGATGATGTCATCCTTCTGACATCGAATATTTAAATTAAAGCGGCGTATTACGCAAAATATTGTTTCATTGGCTGAAAGTCCTATTCTCTTCTATCTATCAACACTTTCTTATTGTTAGCTGTTCATATGTAATCAATAGGGCTGGAGTAAACCCCACCAAAGCTTTCCGAAAAGATCTCGCTGTCATAAACCGTGAAGGTATGGAATAGTCTCAATCTTAAATTGCCACATTTATCACTTAAAAATGCCAAGGGATATATATGAGTTCAGGTGCCATAACTAGTCTTATAAAATTTATTTAAAACAATAGCAAATAGCAAAATTATCAATTTTTGGAGAGTCATCTATAACTTTTATGTATTTTTGCGGTGTTTATAAATAATTTTAAAACATTTAATGAGTTTTCATGTTTTACATGAACTTAAATACTTAAATTTGTAAATGATTACGTATATTAGCAATTTATTAAAGCAGATATGGCATGTACATGATACGTGGGTTCTCATCTAGAATATTATATTATATTTGTGCCATATTTCTGTCAGTATTTTTCGTTAATTTAGCCCTGAATACATAAAAACTCGTTATTAAAATTTCGGTAAAAATTGATTTATTCTACCATTTTTTGAAATTTTTTTTATATTCATAAAATTTTCTTAATATCCTCAAATTTCAATAATTAAATTTGTTGAGTGCGTTTAAAAAATGATCTAGCTAATAAATCAATAATAAAAATGATATAAACTCCAAGAAGTTGCGTGGTTAGAAAATTTACATAATTATTAAGTATTGGGAGGGGAGTTTGTTTGGGTTGTGCTCTGAGATTTGATCATGTTTGGTTGATGTTGGTCCCGCCAAGAACCCAGGAGGTCGTCTTAAGGCCCTTTTTTTTACCCTCCCCCGTTCACACACAATGTGAAGATTGCTTTCTCTCTCTCTCGCATATGGCACACACGTGAGGCATCCGCCATTACGATTTGTTTATATGTCGAGTCGGCGGATTATCCGACTGACAAGCGCCAAACAGTTTTAAAACGTTTATAAAATGCTTTATAAACTAAACCAAAACACCTGCAAGGGAAAAAAAGAAGTATTCAATTACAAGATTTCGTCATTTTTATAATTAAATAAAATAGATTTCAATCAAAAGAATATCTTAGTGCATTTTATCTTAGTAATAGAGAGAGAAATGCTCTTTTGCATTTTTAGAGGTTGTTCATAACTCTAAACTTATCTTACAATTTTTTCTATTTAATCTGATTAATATTTTTTATGCTGCAACTAGTTAAAGAATTAAAAGAAAATTTCGAAAGGCTTCTCATTGAAGAAGATTTGAAAGCCACAACAAAACCCCTTAATAATAAACTATAATATTTTTAACTGTTTTGTTTATTAAAGTATATTTTAGTTGATGAAATAAGTGACCATACCCCCGGGATGGTCATTAGATCTACCAGCAAAAATACTCACAAAAACAGTTAAAAAAGCTTGTCAAGTCCCTTTCAAGGCATATATTGTATATTAATATCTCATTCAAATGAATAGGTCTAGAAAAATATTTAATCTATAACATATTTTGATTCATACTTAATTAAATTGCGCATGTCTTATTGTCCTCAAAATTTAATTTTATCTCCAGAACATTTCTAAATGAAATACAGTATTTATTAATATGGCCTAGTTAGACTATTTGGTAAGCCCGGGTGCTTCTTTACTTTGCCATCTCTTTCTTGGTCTGACACCAAGACTGATCCTTCTCGAAATTTCTTTTGGCTTGTCGTCCGGAGAGTAATCCCCACTCCCTAGTTATGTCACTGCTAATAAGCATTAAAAAATGAAGAAAATATAAAAAAAAAAGACTAGATATTATTTTTTAAGATATCCTTTCGTTTAGATATTTTATTTTATTACAGCTAAAGAAAAAGGGAGGGCAACTAATAAATATTAATAATTAGTGAAAAAAGAGCTACTAGTTTTAATGAATGTGTCTCCTGACGGCATCCTGACCAGTCAAAGGCAAGAGGGAGGGAGTCGGGACGATATGTCCTCTGCCCTCTGTCCTATTTCCTCTGGGCTTCATTAACTCTCTAATGATTTGCAGATAGAGAGAAAAGAACAACCTCATTTGACTTTTTCATTGGTATTTTTTATTTATTTATTATTTTTTTAAGTGAAATTTGACAGTTTGGTTTTTGTCTTAATTTGCGACTTAATCCACAAAGTATTTCGATTTCCTTTCTCCTTTCTAATTTTATTCTCAGATTAATTGTGAATCATACTAAAGGAAGTTATTGTAACTATAGCGACCTAAATTGACATGTTGAGATTTTAACACGTTAACAATTCTCTAACTATTCATCTTGTCTTCCATTTTTTTGACTTTTTCGATTCCGTCCATATTTATTTTAATTAATTAATAGCCATTATTGTTTAAATAAATTTTATCTCCCAGGTTTAGCAGTGAAACACTGTCACCTTGATCGTGAATTTGCCGTTGGCCTTATCTTTCATTTAATTTTATTAGACTTCCCATCTACCGGAATTTATACTTTCGAGCACTGAGACATATTACTCCTCTACTCCTAATCTGAATTGCTTATAACCTCCACTCTATTCTATAAATTTTATAACATTATAATTAATCAACTTTGCGTCATAGTCATCTATCAGTACCTCATTTAGTCTCTATCTAACTCCTGCTCCTGAATACTGATTATTTCTTGCGAGCTAATTAATCTAATCCTACATTTATTAATATTTTCACCAATCCTCTTTAATCTAACCTACCCTATCCTAAGGATGGAACTTTAAGATAATTCTTCTCAATTATGGATTTTTAAAAATTAGTTGTAAAAAAAAGTAACTAGCATCCCGACAGATGGCTACGGATCGGCTGGGTTTGAGGTGTGTTTCCGTACACGTAAGCAAATCGGGAACCCGGTAGATGGGTCCAAATGAAAAAAAAAAATTATATATTTGTTAGTTAGTTTAGTTAGTTTTTTTAGGTCTTTTTCTGAGGCCATTTAGACTCCGTCCTTATTTATTTATACCACTTCGTAGCCAATATAAGAAATAATTAATTAATTAGGTAAAAATAAATGTATGTAAGGCATGAGAAGTTAGATGAAATAAACCAAGCTGATGAGGTGCCGGTAGATGGATATAGCCGAGATGTAGATCCTCAAAGAGATTAACTTTTAGTTTCTTTTAACTATATATGAAATATATAGAGAGAAAGTATTGCAATCACAAAAAATTCGATGTCAAATTCATGTTTTTGAGATCCACTGAGTCAAAAAAAAATTGGTCAAATGTTCTGGCTGTAATTTTCTTTTTAAGCTAGATATCCACACATGCACAAGTTTTTCAATAAAATCGTCCAACGGTTACTAGTACTTTACTGATGTACTTTTTTAGTTTTCTTTTCCATTTTCTGAAAAATTTAATCTATTGATTTTAATTAAAATTTATAAATCAATTATTTATTAGATAATCTTTGAAATGTATTAAGACTTATCCCCCTCAAAATTATCTGGGGCCCACTTTACTCTTGTACATTTTTCTGTTTTTTGTAAATTTCTCTTAAACTTCCTCAAAATGGTGTAAGCTTTCAATTTACACACACCTTGCTTGGACACATTGGTTTTTTTTTTTTATTTAATTTAAAGTCATTTTTGGCTGCTGGGGTCATTAATACGGTATTATATTATTATATTTGATGAAAAATCAGTATCGATGTCTTCCGGCGGGGGTTCACCAACCTTGTTCCTGGGGGCCACCCATCCGAGGTTCAGCGATGCTTGACCTTGCTGGTCAACAAAGATTTTGGTGGCTGTTGTTCTTCTCTCCGACCAGGCACGCCGGCACACTCTGGTTTGCCAGTCATTTTTCCGAAAACAAAATGCGAGTAATTTGAAATCCTCATTTATTAAATTCGAGTTGGCCCCAAAGCCAAAATCTTGGGTGGC